>OMKY01059776.1:0-14661 GCA_900302395.1 Bregmaceros cantori | reverse complement strand
CAGTGATTTCTGGTGTTAATGGCGATTTCTGGTGTTACCCGGTGATTTCTGGTGTTACTGGTGATTTCTGGTGTTACCCGGTGATTTCTGGTGTTACTGGTGATTTCTGGTGTTAATGGTGATTTCTGGTGTCACCTGGTTATTTCTGGTATTACCTGGTGATTTCTGGTATTACCTGGTGATTTCTGGTGTTACCTGGTGATTTTTGGTATTACCTGGTGATTTCTGGTATTGCGTGGTGATTTCTGGTGTTAATGGTGATTTCTGGTGTTACCTGGTGATTTCTGGTATTACCTGGTGATTTCTGGTGTTAATGGTGATTTCAGGTGTCACCTGGTTATTTCTGGTGTTACATGGTGATTTCTGGTGTTAATGGTGATTTCTGGTGTCACCTGGTTATTTCTGGTGTTACGTGGTGATTTCTGGTGTTACTGGTGAATCACCAGTGGTGATTTCTGGTGTTAATGGTGATTTCTGGTGTTACCTGGTGATTTCTGGTGTTAAATGTGATTTCTGGTGTTACCTGGTGAGGCTGCAGCATAATTTTTCTTGAGAAATATCTGACGTCTTTCTCGTGTCGGTCCTGGTCCATTTTAAGCTTCTTCTGAACTACATATAACAAGATAAAGATCATGATTTGATTGACATACTGGGAAAAAGCACAGTCTCAGTCTCAAAACACAGTCTAATATGTTGCTATGTACATACAATGTATCTTGTTTTTTTTTATTATTATTGTTATTATTATCATCAGCAGCATCATCATTGTAGAACAGTATAGAGAATGTGCATTTGCACTATTCACTTTCAATAATGTATGCCTGACAGGCATTGGCAATGTCTGCACGCTGCAGTCCACCAATCACTGCTTGACCCATCTCCTCCAATCAGTGTCCGAAATCGCTCCCTATCCCCTACTGCCTACTCCCTACCCCCCATATACTCACCTATAGTGAATTTAAAAAAAATTGGAACACATTGTGTTGTTTTGGAAATGATTTGATTAAAATAGATAACCAATTAATTACTTTTCGGCTACTTAAAATATGGTTAATTAAATAATACAGCATATTATGTAATGTATGTTGTTTCTTTTTCCATATTTCGACTTGAACATAAATGATTTATTAGAAATAGTAACTAGTTAGTAGTAATAGTAATGTGTTTTTGTTTTTTTTTAATCGCTAAGTCCCCATAAATACTCACCTGAACTCTGGTGGAGTTCGCTGGCTGTGCGTCTATCACCATGGCAACCACGGGGCATTTAATTTGAAACAAGGAAGTAGGAAATTGCTAACGCAAGCTTGTCACGTGACATGTCATGCGGTCACGTGATTATTCTGTTGACGTTGCGCGTTGATTCCGTGTGTGGTTCGATCTCCGCTCATTGACCCCAATGAGGACAACATGATCTCTGCTGTCAGGTAGTACTACTAGTAATACTACTCTTACCATAGTTACATACGGCTGGCCACTTTTCATTGCACGCCTCAATCACTGCACCTTCAGTGTTTTTAATTATTATTAATTAAGTGCAGTGTTGTATCCGAACTTGTTCAAAGAACGATGGTTCATGAACTCTTTAGTATTTTAGGTAAACGTGAAAGAGACGTTAATTTTTCTTGATAAACGTACAATTGTGGACGCATTCTTTTGTTTTAGGTTATTGAACTGAGCTGTATTTTAGTTCAGAATTGGTCCGAACTAACGCATCAATGAAGCAAAAAACATATTCCAAACTGCACCGTTTCTATCCACCTCTGATAATCTAACCCAGTTCCGAATCTAACACAACATTAAAAGAGTTAAATACTGTATTTTGTTCTGCCTCTCAATAATATTGACAAATTATAGCTGACAGCAACCTAGAAAAAAGAACCAAAAACTTTTATTTTGGGAACCACCTGTTCATAATTTGACGTGATGACCTATGAACGATGAATGAACAAATATCATTTTACAAGGACTGAATTGAAATTTGGACTAGAACTTGCCCAACACTGTTCTTAATTATTATTAATTAAGTGCATTCAACACTCAACAGCGCTTAGGTTGATCAACCATGGCCCAAGAGGAGGAGCGCCGACATCTATTGGACGACTCGGGGTCCAGCGATCTAGAAGTAGCTGCCGCCAGCGTCCACGTGGAAGAGGACGCGTACCTGAAGTAAGTAGTAGAACCCTACCTGAAATAGCTACCCTACCTGAAGTAAGTAGTACAATGTAGTAACTTCTCCACACAGTGGCGTAACTCAAACTCTGGGACCCCCCTGTAAGATTTTCCGGGCCCCGCCCACCTCCACTTCCCTGAAAATTCATCACCCCCAGTTTTTGTTTAAATCACAATCGCAGCGATCACAATCACACAATCATAGCAGGAAGATTTAAAGATGAGTGGTTTACATTGAGCGGCTGGCACGAAACGGGGAGGAGCGTGCAGGGAGATCAGCGCCAAAAAAACAAAACAAAACTGATGACCAACAACACCGAAAGCATAACAAAAGAGATCAACAACTAGAAACAGTCAGAAATGTTAAGTAGAGCTATTGTGACCGTCCAAGGTTCACAACCTGAAATCTTTTCAGGATTGCAAAAACATCAGCAGCTCTAACAAAGCTAAGGAAGATTTTGTCAGGACTAGAACATTTCCACCAGCTCTAAGATCAGACTGACTGCGCTCGCTCAGTGCGTCAATCTTTCTGTACGCCTTTGAGACATGGATGCTAAAAGCAAGTTGCAGGCTGATTGACTATACAGCCGCATGGGTGTGCAGTGG
Source organism: Bregmaceros cantori (assembly GCA_900302395.1). Lineage (NCBI taxonomy): Eukaryota > Metazoa > Chordata > Actinopteri > Gadiformes > Bregmacerotidae > Bregmaceros > Bregmaceros cantori. The sequence goes on along the minus strand of OMKY01059776.1, from coordinate 11,886 downwards.
TGTGTTTATGTGCCACAATGAAATGCTTTCTGTAACGACGCAATCTTCCAAAATTCCTACACGCACACACACACATGCCACAGAGCGTAAAGGAACGCCTGGGACCCCCTCGCGATCAGGCACGAAAAATTCTACCGGTACCATGGTACCGGCATCGTAGAGACACAATTTAAGCAGATAGATGCATATGCGTTGCAAAGTCTTCAGTGGCGCCCCCCAAAGTCAGCCAGATTGACTATCGGATAGATAAGATGAGAATTTAGATATGCTCCTTTGTTAACAGGTTTTCCACCTTCCTTCCTTTACAAAATCTAAATTGTATGTCAATTTGTTAAACGTTTTGCAAATGTAATAAACATCGTTTCTGTTCATTCCAGGGCTCCGAACTGGTTTAAGGAACGAAAACCGCAAACAAGCGGAATTTTGTGGAAATTTACGAAGAGCAGAAACAGAAACTAATAAAGATTTCTGTTCCGGAACAGAAACGGAACATTATGAAATCCACAAAACCGGTTAAAAACGTTTTTTTGTTCTCTATATATTTGAACGTATCCTATGTCTGGGAGACTATTTCCGGTTGTGCATCCATCCAACTTTCACTGTCAGTTATCAAACCCCATGCACCTGGGGCTCCATCTTGTGGACAGACGAGGAAGGGAATGTAATGACGTTTTAAACCTGGTTTTCACGTTAATACAGTTGCAGTGAGATGGGTGCATCAAATATTTTTTGTATAAACTATATTTGAATGTAACATTGCACAATATAAGGAACAAAATCGAACAAAATCTTTGCGTTCCGAATGGGTTCAGGACCGATATTTTGGTGGCAGAACGGTTGAGAGAACGAAAACATTAACCATAGGCCTGCCTGAACCGCTCGGAACGTAGCGTTTTAAAAAATAATTTTGTTTTCAAGCCCTGGTTCATTCTGCCACTCTCTCCAGCACTGTGAGCAACTCCAAGCTGTTCCTGGCATCCTTTGTGGCTGTCCTTGGCCCACTGAGTTTTGGGTTCGTGCTGGGCTACAGTTCTCCAGGGATTCCAGATCTCACCTCACCCACCACTGATGAACGAGTCAGACTGAATGACAACCAGGCTTCCTGGTTCGGGGTAGGTGCAGCAGTACACACCACATATTTTCATACATTTTGAGGGGCATTGTACCGTAATGACAATATTAATAATTATAATAAGGAATACTAATGCAGATAACATGATATTGGATTTGGTATTGTCTTTGTGATTAGTATAAAACGTCATCTGAATTATAGACGATTTTTCCCGCGAAATACAGGGGGCTGACATTTGTCCCGCCGGGTGTAATGGACTTTCTGTGTCTGTATATATTCTTGTGTAAAGTGATCGTAGTGGACGAAAGTGGATGAATCTGTCACACGCAATGCACAATGTTTCAAAATCCGCTTACTACAGCTCGTTCTGTGACAAATTACACATTGTCCACCTCGCTTCGCTCACCGTTTTTACTTAAGTATTGGTTAAATACAGGCAAAATGTAAAAATAACGTGTTAGGTGTGTGCTCCCGCCGATTAAACCTGTTGGAAAAGTAGTCGAAGACACGGCAAAATGAATGGCACCGGAAGTGCCGAGCATATACGTAGCTAAGAAAGTAAACTGGAAACGGGTCAAAAACATGTCTATACAGAATTATATCTGATAGAGCTGCAACTAACGATTATTTTGATAATCGATTAATCGGCCATCTTTTCTGGCGATTAATCGATTAATCTGTTCATTTTTTTTCTTTGAAAACTGAACATTTGTAACAAATATCGTTATTTGCGCTGCATTCTGAGCTTTATTCAGGATTGGCTGGAGAAAGGGTGAAGAAGGAGGAGGAGACATGCAGCAAAGATGTCGGGGAGGGGAAGCGAACCCACTCACTCTTAACAGACTGAGCCTGCGGCACACAAAGTTGTAGTGATTATTAACCTGAAACATTGTTGATATTGCAAACAACATATTCAACACTTTTAAGCAGAGGAGTGACCTAGGAAACTATTAATCACTGTCAATTAATCGATTATCAAATTAGTTGCCGGTTAATTCAATAATCGCTTATCATCGATTAATCGATTAATCAGTTGCAGCGCTAATATCCAAAGTATAGTAAAAGGCGCTGATCCAGTGGTGTTAGGTAGGTTTTGTAGGTGAAGCCCTGACCATTCGTCGTTGTGGTCGTGCCACCATTTGGGTTGCATACTTCTGCTACTTTTATCTTCCACTAATCCTTCAAGGCAAAGTTTGTGGATTGCCATTGCATACCGTTGTCATCCTCTGTCGTGTTCCTTCTACAATCATACATAACAATATGTAGTGTTAACTTTGATTTGTGTACACTCACAAATTACATAGAAATGTCCCCTGTTAATAGTCCCCGTTACTAGAATAGTAACATTTCTCTAATCAGGCTTTTGAACTTTTGGCTTTTTATTTATAAAAAAAAAAAAAGGTCTATATGAAAAAGTATTTTGAGTTGACTTATTTAAATGTATGGTTTTTGAAAAACAACAACAACATTAACAACAACCAAAAAGCAACCGTTTGCGTTGCGTTAAATGAATATATTCAAACTTTTTTGTTTTGGTGTTGTTTATGTATTGCATCTGGCAATGCATTCTGGGTCATATTACTTGGTCTAGGCCTAAAGATACATTAATGTTCACTACTTTTCGTGGTGCATTTTGAATGCTGTATATAGTCTACATGGAGTATTGGGACACCTTTACAAAATGGTGCACCCAAGCGCTGTATGTGTGATTTTGCTCACAGCTGATGTGTCATCATCAGAGATACCCAAATGTCTTACTTATGTAAGAGTAAAATACATTTGGGAAAAAACAACTTAAATACGACTACAAAGTACTGATCCAAATGTCTACTCGAGTAGAGTAAAAAGTACAGGCTCCGAAACATACTCAAAAAGTATTTTTGAAAGTAAAAAGTAGAGGCTCTAAAATGTACTAAAAATGATTTTTGAAAGTGTACAAGGTAAAAAAAAAATATATTTGTATATAAAATGCACTTTCTCAATGCTAGTTTTACAAAAACCTAGCCTAATTTACTGCACTTAAGGTTCTATACTCTTTGGCATTACCGCCCCCTACTGGCTCATTCACACTATACATATCCCTACTGCCATCGGTGCGCAAAAAAGGCAACGTGCCTGTTTTTGGAAAAATAAGGAGTAGAAGTACCGGTATTTCTGTTAAAAATCGACTTGGTACAAGTTAAAAGTCAAAGTTGGAGACAAAAAGTACTTCTAAAAGTACAGACACATGAAAAATGACTTAAGTACAGTACTTAAGCCTGGCAGAACCAAGGCATCGCCCACGCATCGCACATCGCTAGCATTGGGTCTGGTAAAACCGGGGTCGGAAAACATTTAAAAAAGTATCAATCAACTCTTGTTATCCATTCACGGCGCAGTTGGTGGCTCATGCAGCGTCGAAGCATGACAACCAACCTCCACCGACATCTCGCGCGGCCCGTACAAACTCCCCCCATGTCCGAGCTGATTGGTCATTTCATTTTGTACCGACGGTGAGCCTGATTTTCCCAGACCCATTGCAAGCGTCTTGCCATGTGCGATGTGTGGACGATGCGTTGGTTCTGGCTCGCCAGGCTAGTACTTAAGTATTTGTACTTCCTTACTTGCCATCTTTTGTCATCATTATGTGAGAAAGAAAGATATTCCCTCTCTGCAGTCCATAGTGACCATAGGGGCAGCGGTGGGCGGTCTTCTCGGAGGCTGGTTGGTGGACTCAGTCGGCAGGAAGCTGAGTCTCATGCTGTGCTCACTGCCCTTCGCTGCTGGCTTCACAATCATCGCTGGTGCCCAGAACGTCTGGATGCTCTATTTCGGGCGGGTACTCACTGGCCTTGCCAGTGGAGTCACATCCCTGGTTGTCCCGGTCAGTGTATTTCATATTGACTTCATGCTGTAACAGGTACAGGATTATTGTTAAATGGTGATTTAAATGTTTACAATTATTTAAACGTATTTAATCTTCATCTTTAGCGTCAGGGATGCCAGAGTTGCATGGTTCTTGGAGAAATTCTAAATTGAGTATGACGTACAGTAATGATTGATTCCCTTGTATCACTCTGGAATAAAATCTGCTGTTAAAAATGACCTGCCTGGGGTCCGCGTTGGCCGAGTGGTTATGGACACCACACCTAACGCGACCCCATCCATATTAGACGCGGTAGACGCAGCGCCCGCAGTGTCGCGAGTTTGACTATGCTCGTCGACTTGTCTGCAATGTCTACCCCCGATCTCTTCAACCCAGTTTCCGACTAATCCTATCCAATAAAGATGGGGGAAAAAACGGCGCTGACGCCGGAAAAATAACTTTAAAAAATGACCTGCCTGAAAACACACAAAACACAATTCATCACTTTACAGTTTTGGTTTGGCTCATTTTGCAGAACTGAAATTCTATTCTCAAAATGCTTGGAACATTTGGCACAACCACACTTGAGTTCAGCACAACATTGTAGTTATCGTGCAATCATCATATCCTTCCAAAAACACTTAAATCAATTTCTTAATCGATTTAGCGAGTCCTAGGTCACTTTCTCAAAACTACCTGGACAGAGCGGCACAACACCACAGCCCGACTCAGATAGCTAGGTTCAAGCTGGTATTTTAAAAGATAACCTTTCTCTGGGAAGACTGGTTATCAGATAATTTGTTTATTGTAAATAAAATATATTTTAATTATTCTAACAGTGCCAACTTATTTTGCATAGTATTACTATTTGACTGACAATTGACGAAAAACAAATTTCAACAAGATAAATCGGAATTGCTACTCGTGCATGTTGTACGCAATAGAGTTGAAGAACCAGTGACGGCACTGTATGTTTACAGTCTCACTGTGTACAGAGACACGGTTCGAGAGAGAAAGAACCGTTAAAATGTGTAAAATATAAATAACAAAAAATGTTAAAATCTAAGAAAGGACGTGGGATATACCGGGACACGCTAGAAAAAGAGGCCAGAGAGAAATATTCAGAAAAGATAAACATTATCTATTTATATTTTACACATTTTAACAGTAATTTATCTCTCGAACCGTGTCTCTCTACGCTCTGGGCACGCAATGAGAGTGTAAACATGCAGTGCGCTGGATCCACCCGTGACGTCACATTCTACAGCCTGATTGTACCTAATCATTTCCGGATGTGTACTGATACTGATGCAGTTTGCTGAAAGTAATGAGAAATAATCAGTTGTGAACAACTGCAGTGGAGTTTAGAGATTTGTCCAATGTCAAAGTGAGCCAATTAGCCAAACGAAAGGAGAAAAACCTTAATTCATCCGGCTCTATCTAATCACAGAAGAGAAATCAAAGCATTACTAATGAATGATGATCTGTTCCTATCAGTTGTACCTGTCTGAGACTGCTCACCAGCGGGTGCGGGGGTCTCTGGGCTCCTGTGTCCAGTTGATGGTGGTGACTGGAATCTGCATGGCCTACGCACTCGGTAAGTGACCTTTGTATGGCTTCACATGCTTCATGAGGTAATTCCTTCAAGTTTACAAGTAACTCTTTAAAATTGTAATCAATTGGGGTCCACGTTGGCCAAGTGGTTATGGACACCGCACCTAACACGACCCCATTCATGCTAGTGTCTACCGCAGCGTCCGCAGTGTCACAAGTTCGACTACGCTCGTCCACTTGTCTGCAATGTCTACCCCCAATCTCTTCAACCCAGTTCCAGACTAATCCTATCCAATAAAGATGGAAAAACGGCGCTGATGCCGGAAAAAATAACTTTAAAAAAAATGTAATGAATGGGAGAGAGAGAGAGCGAGAGACACCAAGAGAGAGAGAGCGAGCGAGAGAGAGATATGACTTCAACGTATGTGCCAACAGTTCCCAACAGGTTTCGCGAAGTTAATATACCGAGTACTGTTTACTGACATCTCAGTAAAAAGTAGGTTTTTTCACCTCAAATTTACTTCAGTAAAAGTAGAAAGTAACTCGTGAAAAATGTACTCCAAAAGTAAAAAAGTACTCAAAAAAATGTAACTGAGTAAATGTAATGCGTTACTGCCCATCTCTGCCTAATTGTATGGTGTAGGTGCATTCCTGTCTTGGGAGTGGTTGGCCATTTGCGGCGCTGTGCCTCCCACCGTGCTCATCATAGGGATGTGCTTCATGCCGGAGACGCCGCGCTACCTTCTGCTGCACGGCAAGCGGCACGAAGCCGAGCTGGCCCTGCGCTATCTGCGCGGCCCCGACGCCGACGTGAAGTGGGAGTGCGACCGCATCGAGGAGGCTTGTGGAGCGGAGGTGAGACTTTCCTGCATTTTGATGCTAACCAGTAGTGATGGGGATTTCGAAGCTTCTGAGACCTCAGCGGTTTCCATGGAAACGACGACACTCTCGATACACAAGATGATTCCATACTGCTGCCTTCTGGTGGTGGTTTTAGGAATTGCATTATGTCTCCCGTGACGTCACGTCACACCTTTTGTGTACTTGAATAAAGCACATTTCTTATAAAAAGCTCATGGGTTCTGTCTTCTGCAAGGTGATACAAAGTTGTGGCCATTGTAAGATAAGATAAGATACTTTATTTTGTCACACATACATACATGTACAGTGAAATTCTTCCTCCGGGGCCAACTCCAGTTTGGGAGCCAGTACTTTGGCCAGGGGCACTAACTAGAACATGTTTTTTTGTTGGTGGGGGAAAACTGAGTATCCACAGGAAACCCACGCAGACATGGGGAGGACATGTAAACTCCACACAGAAAGGACCTGTCGGGGTTTGGATTCGAACCCAGGACCTTCTAGCTGTGAGGCAGCAATGCTAACCACTGTGCCACCGTGCTGCCCAGTAACAGTGCCATTGTGACACAATCTTCACATGTAGTGCACAACATTGGTCGGACTCATTGCTGATAATGTGTGGTTGTTCCTCTCAATAAAAATAAATTATCGCTATAGAAGTACGGAATGACACAGCCTCTATCATAAAGCTCTTTATTCCAAGAGAGTCAAAACAGAATGGGGAGGGAACACTGAATGCCCTCGTGTCTCCAGCCAGACAGTCATGGGTGTGCCTATGACATCACAATAAGACACAGTTACAGCAGTCCAAATATGGGCGTGCAGGCAAGAATGTGCTGGTCAGCAAATGTCACAGAGGGTTTGCGAGGGTTTGCGTGTGTGTATAGAATTTCCCCTAGAAATGCGAACCGTTACATCGCAATATTTATTGTGGCATTTGTTTGATACGGTGTCGAGCGGTGGATCTCGAGCTCCCCATCACTACTAATCAGGTATTTGATTATTGCTATCTCTTTTCTTTTTGCAGAATGCACACTAACCTTTCACGTTTTATATTAAGTCTACTCTTACATGCTGCAGAGAGGCATAAACTGCCATTAAAGTCTTTGATATCGCGACCAGAATTCAACCCTGGTCTATCACTACGCCTAGTAGTGATAGAGTGTGCTGGTTATTACAGGTGAGTGTTACGGTGTGTTTCCATTGAAGTTCGTTGTTGCTTGTCACGGCGGCGAAAATCCCATGTAAGTGGATGGGAAGAGATGCGGCATTGATGCGCGCCGCAAGAATTTGCGTACAGCGAACAGTTGCCACGCGATGTCATTCGACGCAGACATGTGCGGGCATTAGATGGCAATCGTGGTGAAGAATGAATAGTGGTCGTCTTCACTTTTTCCCGCTGTGTGAGCCGTCATGCTTTGCTGATTGCAGTGGGATATTGAATTGATGTAGTGGGTGTTTGAGCAATGGGATAGAAACCGTTCTTGTGGCGTGAGGTTCTGGTTCTGATAGACCTGAACCTCCTGCCGGATGGGAGCAGCGTAAAAAGAGGTTGACCATGGTTGGATGGACCGGCAGCTATCCGTCCTGGTTTTGGCGTTCTGGTTTACTGTATTTGTGAGTCGGGTGAGGGATCTCATTCGGTACTTCGAGATTTTGTGTAATAGTGTTATGGAAATCTGACTTGTCGAGTCACGCCTCCATTGTCCTGATTGGCTACAAGCTGTGACATCATCGGACAGGGCTTGAAAACAAAATTATTTTTCAAGTGTTCCGTTCTGAACGGCTCAGGTAGTTACGTTTTCGTTCTCGGAACCATTCCGCCACCAAAATATCGGTCCTGAACCGGTTCGGAACGCAACAATTTCGTTCGCTCTTAAAGTTCCTAATTTTGTGAAATATTATGTTTTTTATATAGTTTATACAAAATATATTTGTTGGACTTTCAAACTTCAGTGCAACTTTATTAACGTAAAAACCGGGCTTAAAACGTCATTACATTCGCTTCCTTGTCTGTCCACAAGATGGAGCCCCAGATGCATGGGGCTTGATGACTGACAGAGAAAGTGGATGGAAATAGTCTTCCAGACATAGGATATGTTAAAATATATATAGAGAACGGAAAAAAAATGTTTTTAACCGGTTTTGTGGATTTCATAATGTTCTGTTTCCGTTCCGGAACACGCTCCTTGTAAAATTCAGTAAAATTCTGTTTGTTTTCGGTTTTCGTTTTCGTTCATTGAACCGGTTTGGAGCCCTGTCATCGGATGTCCCCTCCCATTGGCTATAAATTGCGGATGCTTCCTCATGTGTGTGTTCGGCCATGTTTTCCTGCTTAGTTCATAGCTTAGCTTAGCTAGCCGATACCCAACTAATGTCCAGTATAGCTTCCTGTGTCAAGACTGGTCATTTCCTCTACGTGGACACCTTATCTGAGCTGCCATTACAATGGTGTCAGAAGTGGGATCACCAGAACAATAGTTGATTGATAATGGCCTGCAGTCTATGGTGAACGGTGAATAATTTGCCAGGCAATCGTGTAATTGTGGCTTTTGTCGTTAATGACTTGTGCAGAGTTCCTCTAAGTTCGCACTGTCGGAGCTGCGAGAGCCGACAGTCTACAAGCCTCTGGTCCTCGGTGTTCTACTCATGGTGTTCCAGCAGACCAGCGGAATCAACGCCATCATGTTCTACGCTCAGAGTATCTTTGAAGACGCTCACTTTGAGGTGAGCAATCGCACAAGAAACTACCGCATGGTGACCTTCTGCACAGAGCTGCAATCAACAGCAAAGTCATTCATTGGAAAGCAGAGCATTTCTGACCAGTGGATATATTGTTAATAATAATAATAATAATAATAATAATAATAATAATAATAATAATAATAATAATAATAATAATAATAATAATAATAATTTTCAAGTTTTCCAGATATTGAGTGCAAATTAATATGTCAATGTTGTGATATGAATAGCAGGGCTATTCAACTACTTTGCTCAGAGGGCCACATTGTCAGAAACCCAATGGTCCAGGGGCCAGAGCAGATGCTGGACTGCACGCAAAACCACATTTTCATAACTTTTGTTTCAAGTAGCATACTTCCCATTCAATTCCATGCAACAATGGTGCTTTCTTGTTTGTAACAAGCAACATCTGAAACAACAACACACAAATCATGATAAACAGCAGCCGCTCACTTAAACATTTTTTATAGTGCATCTGTTGAGGTAAAGAACAGAATGTTAGTTAGCCTCAATCCTGAACAACTAATTTCTAGTGCTTCAGGTGAGGTATATAACAGAATCTCAGATAGATAAAACATGTTTGACAATATTTATTTATTTATTTTTTTCAGAATTCCTCTGTGGGCCAGAAAAACTCTATTTTCCATGGAAATTGTTTCTACTGGTTTCTAACATTAAACCTATGCAAATAGCTTGAAATAAGTATTCTAAATACTTCTGGCCTTCAGAAGTTGTGAATGATTGACTTGAGGAAAAATATATGTCCCACCCCTAAATGGCACTCACAAACCACCAGGTGTGTCCAGGTAAGAATACTTGATTTAGCTGCAAGTTATTGCTTAAGTCATTTCCAGGGCTCCGAACCGGTTCAAGGAACGAGTGGAATTTTACGGAATTTTACAGGGACTGGAAATGAAAAACATTTCTTCAAATGTTCCGGGACAGAAACGGAATATTATGAAATCAACAAACTGGTTAAAAACATTTTTTCCGTTCTCTCTATATTTTAGTCTTATGTCTGGGAGACTATTTCCGTCCTATTTCTGTCAGTCGTCAAGCCCCATGCATTTGGGGCTCCATCTTGTGAACAGACCAGGAAGCGAACGTAATGGCGTTTATACAATTGCTTCGGAGTTGGAAAGTCCACCAAATATATTTTGTATAAAAACTATATGTAAACATAACATATTTTGGTGCGGAACGGTTCTGAGAATGACAACGTTAAATATCGACCGTTCGGAACGGAACGTTTTAAAAATACATTTTCCGTTTTCAAGCCCTGGTCTTTTCCTAAACTTGATGTGTGTCTGCTTGCGTGTGTGTCTGTGTGTGTTCAGAACCGACCCCTGGGCACAGTCATTGTAGGTCTCATTCAGGTGTTCTTCACCGGTGTTGCTGCTCTCATTATGGACCGAGCCGGACGCAAAGTCCTTCTCGTCATCTCAGGTACATATCATCACCATGCTCAGACATTATACCTATTCTGGTTAGCATTGCTGCCTCACCGCTAGAAGGTCCTGGGTTCGAATCCCAACCCGGACAGGTCCTTTCTGCATGGAGTTTACATGTTCTCCCTGTGTCTGCGTGGGTTTCCTCCAGGCACTCCGGTTCCCCCACCACCACCAAAAAACATGTTCTTGTTAAACTGCTCCAGTCAGTGCCCCTGGCCAAGGCAGTGGCTCACAATCTGGACCCCGGGCGCCGTGCACCTGACTGCCCACCGCTCCTCAGGGATGGGTTAAATGCGGAGGAAGAATTTCACTGTACATGTATGTGTATCGAAATAAAGTATCTATCTATCTATCTATGAATTAATATCAACATGACCATTAGAGGTAACTATGTTTTTTTTTAGAAACACTATACACGTTTGCCGTAAATCAATGGCCCAAAAGTAACGTGACATATTCCTGTGAGGTAAAGGTACTTTATTTAGTCTTGCATACATACATGTACACTGAAATTTATGCTCCGCATTTAACCCAACCGCGGTGCATTGTCCGGGGGCCAACTCCAGATTCTGAGCCAGTGCCTTGGACAGGGGCACTGAATGGAGCAGGTTAAGTACAACGTGTTTTTGGTGGTGGGCACCGGAGTGCCCCTAGGAAACCCATGCAGACAGGGGGAGAACATGTAAACTCTACAGAGAAAGGACCTGTCCAGGTTGGGTTTCGAACCCAGGCCCTTATAGCTGTGAGGCAGCAATGCTAACCACTGCACCACCGTATACCTGTGCTCATAGTATGGACCACAATATTTAATATATCCATGCCATTCATGCATTTCTAAGTCCTACATGTAAGCAAAATGGAGTGAAAATGTCCCATGACTGGTGTTGCTGTGCCCCAGGGGTTGCCATGACGATCAGCAGTGGAGTTTTTGGGGCATTCTTCTACCTGAAAGACCATCATCTCAACATGACCACCGGAGAACCGCCAAGATTTGGCACAGAGGCTGCACCTCAAATGGACTTAGCCTGGCTAGCGCTGGCTAGCATGGGTGTGTTCATTGCAGGTGAGTTAGCAATTAGCTCTCTTTTTATTGGTAACTTCAGAAGAGAAACTTGATCTTTAAGGGAAACTAAGGCCCCATCCCAAACGGCAGCCCTAGCCCTTGGCTAGGCCCTTGCACTAGCCCTTGAGATTTTCGCCCTTGGGTTTTATCTTACTTTTAAGTGCCAAGGGTTTTTTGTGTCTAGGGATTGGGACACCCCTTGTCTTGCCACTGCGTCATCAACTCCTGCCGCCAATGCTGCTACGTCCTCAATTGTTGCCTCAGCTATCGAGGCAAACGCATCAGGAATTGGGATTCA
>OMKY01059752.1:0-10493 GCA_900302395.1 Bregmaceros cantori | reverse complement strand
ACCATCATTAACCTGCTGGTAGCACCTTACTGTCAATGATACCTGAGGAGAGTCACACCATCATTAACCTGCTGGTATCACCTTACTGTCAATGATACCTGAGGAGAGTCACACCATCATTAACCTGCTGGTATCACCTTACTGTCAATGATACCTGAGGAGAGTCACACCATCATTAACCTGCTGGTATCACCTTACTGTCAATGATACCTGAGGAGAGTCACACCATCATTAACCATGCTGGTTTTGAGTACATTTTAGGGCCTGTACTTTTTACTTTCAAAAAGTATTTTTTAAAGTAAAACGTACATGCTCTAAAATGTACTTAAAAGTATGTTTGAAAGTATAAAGTACAAAGTGCAAAACCTAAATTTGCCTTAACACTTTACAGGTGATATTATTTTTTGAGGGGCACACCCAGAGACTACATGAAAACGTATGAACTGCTACTGTACTGCATTACCGAGTACTGATATTTTTGTTAAAAATCTACTGAGTAGAAGTAAAAAGTACTCACAGAAAAAAATACTTCTAAAAGTACAGATACTTGGAAATTCTACTTAAGTACAGCACTTAAGTATTTGTACTTCGTTACTTGCCATCTCTGATCATCAGCAACAATCTGTAGGTGTCGCAGTTGGGTGAAGACTGTCGCCATATTTCCTGTCCCCCCATTCAACTTCTATATATCGCACACGGGCGAAAAATGTTTTTCAAAAAATATTCCAAGCAAACGCATCCTTCCAATACTTCTACCCCGTGCGTTTGGCATGACGCAGTGGAAAGTCAGTTAGCCCAACTCTGAAATCAATTTGAATTTATTTCTCTAACTTCTGTACAGATAAATGCATGAATTGGCATATTCGGCAGTAACGGGAAAGTTTCCCATAGCTTCAGAAATGAATGTTGATATCATGAGGAAATTAAGTAACATATCACCAATACATCTCTGTGTGATTGGAGTGGCGTTCACCCCGTCACCATTTTTAATCACAGGAGTGATCCTATTCAGTGTCCCCTCTTGTCATCCATACTCATACTCAACATACTGGATGGTCCTTTTCCCTTGTCCGCTCTTCATTGCAGAAGTTGTTTCTGTACTGGAAGGTCGGGCAGTAGACCAGTCAGACGGAACAGAACCTTTGCATTCCCACCACCAGAACATGATCATACGTTGATTTGTGTTCTCTCCCATGTTCGTCCATTACACAACAACTTGTGCGTTGTTGTGATCGTTATGCTACTGCCATTGTGGTTGTTAATCCTTGTCCATTGTGAGAGATAAGCTACGTGCGTCGTGAATGCTAAGCTATGTCGCCAGTTCGCATCTGATGGACAAGGTCGTTTCCAGGCTTTAGCTTAGCTAGCTAGGGTTGAGTCTCCGTCTTTGAGTCTAGTAGATGGTCTTCCTCATCTACAGCTATCACTAATAACAATACCATATCATAATTTGATTCCCCAAGTGTTTGTTGGGTAACAGATATTTTTGTCATAAGCGGATGGGGACGTCCACCTCCGTCTCGACGTTAACGAACAATAACGACAGTAACAAAGCAAGTACCGCAAAATTGATTGGATTGGATTTTGCCAGCGTCTGTTCTGCTCCATTGTTGTTAAGACTGGTCGTTGCAAGGGTCGTTTACTTTACTTTACCACAATTTCCCCCGAAGGAACTCGGAGCAAAAATGTTCCATTAGCGTGATCCGATTTCAAAATTTCCTATCGCGATGATCGCGGTCCCAAAAATCGCGATTGCCAGTTTGATCGCGATCACCACCCCACCACCTCTTCACCGGCGGTGAACACACAGTGCAATAGCTCATCAGCACCAGCCGAGCGGACTCCGCCGCACCGTACCACTACAGCGCGGCTGCAGGCAGCGCCCCCCCGCTGAGCGGAGAACACTGCCAACGCTTTTAACATTTTGACGATGTCACGATTTCTCAAAAATGCGATTTCAAATCGTGACGGGCAAAAATCGTGATTCGACGATCAAATCGAAAATCGGGACACCCCTAGTTTCCATGCATGTTTTTAAACTTTGTTTTCCCAACCCGTTCTGCCATAAGCTTTTGGTGAAGGAAATGTTTTGCAGTGTTTCTGTGTGTGTACTGTGTTTGTAAATAGTTATTAATCTCTACGCCAAATGTCAAGAGGCTTCGTTCTTGGCACAGTAAAAAGCCGACCTCAAAGAGGTCTGTACAGTTTTTATCTGCTCCAGATTTAGGTTTTTTTTTGTTTTTTGCTTAAAAATTCAGAATTATTTCAAATCACTGAAACCTCACGATTTGAAGAGAAAAACACCTTAATATAATTTCTCATCGTCAAATGAGTTTGTTTTTCCATTTCACAAAAAGTTGGAATTAAGTACAGAGAATTCACTCCTGGGGGCATGGGAATAATACAATGAATTATTTTAAAATAATTATATAAAGGTGTAATTTTAGGAATTGTATTAAAATATCCGTTCGTAACACATTCATGGAAAAAGCCATAGGAAATTACAGGCCATGTTAATCGTGTTTTTGTCTGGCAGCATTTTTTTTGCACATCATAAGCAACGGAATTAAGCAAAAGGGTGTTTTGGTTTTTTAAAAAATGTCATAATTTTGGAGATTATTATGAGAGCACTTTCAGTTCTCGCACATTGGTGTAATTGCACAAAAAAATATATATATTTATATAGTCTATACGTATAAAAAGTAACAATCCGTTTGTGTTAAAAACACTAATACGAGTAGAACGAAATAGTCATCAGATAAATAAATAACTACTTGAATACCTCTATCTACTGTAGTACAGTAGGTAGAGGTATTTGTTCCTCATTACTTGCCATCTCTGCTGACAAACTCATTACAATAAATGAATAGTAATAGTAATAATTCAGATTTTCAGTCAATGGTGGCCTTTACATTTTTTTATATTCTCATAGAAATGTATCGATGTCAAATTTGCGGGGACCGATCGAGCGTAAAGTGCCGACAATAATTATGACACAATTCCTTGGTGGTTGTCAGTTATTTAAAAATGTCGCCGAGTATTTTTATAATCTATTAATCGACTTTTTCGCTGCACCCCTACCCTGAAGTATGCCCTGTGTTAGAAAGCACCTGGTGGTGTCTGTAGGAATCAGCCGATTTTGGGCTCGTCAATTTACATTGAATCCAGCGAGGAGTCGTTCTTTCTGGTGCACTTTTGACAATGTTCCAATGACCGTTTGCTACCAAGATTGGACGGTGCTGTTTGTTTCTTAAGCACTTATTGTTGTTGTTGTGTGTAGGGATGGGACGATTTTGAAAAACTTCACGTCGTGATCATCATGGACCCAAGAAAATCTAGCCTGGCAAGCCAGAACAAATGAATCGTCCACGAATCGCACCCGACTAGAATGATCATTTGGTCTGGATCAGGCTTATCAAATCACAGCGCAGTAGGCGTGGCGCGGAGGACCACCCCTCAATTCGAACAAGGTCCGCCTTAACGGGGCGCTGATTGGACCGCCGAAATTGGGGCGAATATCTTCATTTGTCCGCCTGGTTGCGGTTGGTCCAGACCCACCGGACCATCTAGTCGCAAGTGAACGGTGGACGATTCGTTGGTTCTGGCTCGCCAGGCTTTTTAAAAAAAAATCATAAAAATGGTGATGTTCAGTCCGGTTGCATCGACCCTCGACAAGCCGCCCGCCCGTGCGCGCTCGCCCGCCGCATTAAGTGACTTGGTTCTGGTTGCAGTTATGAGACTGCATTTATTTTACTTGTTGTTGCTACCTTGAGGGGCGAGTTGGTCGGTAGGTGGTTAGACACTAGCTGTGCTTACCCACTCCTAGCTAGCTGCTAGCTAGGAGCTAGCTAGGAGCTAGCTAGGAGCTAGCTAGGAACAATATTGATATTTCAAAGATGATACTTACGCGACATTTCGCCAGCTGGAAAATCACGATTGATAACATTGTAAATCTTCCCATCCCTAGTTGTGTGTAGTCCTTTTTTGTTCTTATACCTTTTTTGTATTGTGTATTCTAAGTGTGTGTGTGTGTAGTTATGAGACCCTAGTCTCTCAGGTTTTGGCCCTATCCGAAGATGCAACTTTCAGCGGCTTGACGCGCTCAGCCAAAACGTTTCTCCAAATGTTTCGTCTGACATATGTTGGACAAATCTTGGCTCTTCAAGTCTTATCAAAGTCAGTCTGGAACCCAGAGCATCACAAACTCAGAGACTTGTTTTGAGCCAATTAACCTTTCTCACAAAAAAAGGTGTAAACTACCTCATGTTCGGGGACAACCAAATTCGTTTCAACAATCGTGTAAGAATTCACCGTCACCCAAAGAGCGGAAAAGAAAGTATTCTGCAAATCTCGCAAACTTGACTGGATGTTTGGGGTGAAGTCGTTCCATTAAGTCGTTCAGTAAAGTTGCTTAATCTGATACGGCCATGTTATGGAAATGTGACTAGTTATTAGTGGAAAGCCATACGTACCCTGAGAATACCTTGACGACAACTCAGAAGCCTTAAAGCCCCTCCCGCCAGCCAAGGTCCAGAATGGACGTATAATTAAGAATCTCATTGTGTATTATGCTGTGTATTATAATAGTTTGAAGAGATGAAGAGGGTTATTTTGTGGAACATTCCTGTAAAAGGCATACTATCTGTATTTTATTTCAATTATTGTATTCAAAGATGGCATAAAATGACACTGTTTCGGCTTGCCACCCTGCTCTAAGCAATTTTGAAAGCATTTTTATCACCTCCACCAAGTAGGTTATGTTTTTGAATTACTCTAAAGGTATGGGTGGATTTTGCTGAGGTGGGCATTGGCCCGAGGAACAATCCTTTGAATTTATAGATGATTTGTATCCAGGGGTTTTTCACAACTCGTCACAAAATTAGTTAAATTAAAAAGTTAGTTAATTAAAAAAGTTGTTTTGATGAAATCTTTACCGGGGATAGTGGGTTTTGGCCCCAGGTTTTGCACTCAGAGTGCTACAAGTTTAAATTATTTTTTTAATCATTGTTATTTTTTATAAAACTTAATTATTGGATTTGCGTGCAATTGAGTTCAGTCATTTGCCTTTGTATGTATTTGAACTGTACAGAGTATGCATTCGAGTATGAAATCTAACTTTGCCTGTAGGAGTTTCATTGAGGGGTACGTGTTTGACAGTGCAGGTCTCTTGATGGCCTGGCGAGGCCAGACCAAACGAATCATCCATGAATCGCTCGAACTTGCGTTTGGGTCTGGAGTTGGTGGGATCGCAAAGGGGTGTGGTTGGGGGAAGGAGGAGCATTATTTATAAAAAAAAAAAAAATCAGTTATCCAATCACAGCACAGTAGGCGTGACAAGCGACAGCGTATGAAGCATCTCGTCTCACAGAGAGCCCGCCCCAGTGCTGCTCTGATTGGTCGGCAGAAACGTTCGAGCGATGCGAGGATGGACGATGCGTTTGGCTTAAAAAGTACAAAGTACTACAAATAAAATTGTATGTAAAATGCATTTTTTTTCAATGTTATTTTGTCAATGTTATTGCTTGAATAAATTAACAACTAGCCTAATGTATCTTATATCTCGGGACTAAATGAAATCCACTTATTAACTGGGACTGTACTCTGTACATCAGCGCCCCCTACTGACTAATATTATAGACGTTATCCTACCCTGTCAGTGCAAAAAAAAAAAGTGTTTTGGTAAAAGTAAGGAGTAGAAGTACAGATATTTTTTGTTAAAAATGTACTCAGTACAAGTAAAAAGTAATCACAGAAAAAAGTACTTCTAAAAGTACAGATACTTGAACATTTCACTTAAGTACAGTACTTGAGTATTTGTACTTCGTTACTTGCCATCTCTGTCTATGTCGAGCATTGTCCTGCTGCACAATGACACCGTCTGCCCCTCCGTGTCTCAAAGCCATTGTTACCAAATAACCTTTGAAATACTTGGTCCTATTTGCCTAAAACAGTGACTTGTGAAACTCATGTTGTGTCCAATAGTTCTGGGAATTACTGTCGTATTTCAGCCTCTTTACCGGTAACTGACCGCCGGTTACCTCTTCGCATAGAGAATGAGAAGATGATGTCACAGGTCTGCTGGCTGCCATGTAGCCACACCCATCAGGACGGGGCGTCGACGGTGGTTTCTATCAAAACTCAAAGACGTTTGTAACGGCGTCAGAAGTCCGGAAAATGGGAAGGAGAGGAGGTCAAATGACTATATATTATATACTGTAGGTCATACTAAATTCATTTAGAATCTAGGATTAGATTTACCAAAGTAGGCGTCACAGAAGCAGCTCCAACGAAGATACTTTATTATGAATCTTAACGGGTGCAACTTTATTTTTTTATTGTCGCTGGTCGCGACCATCTGGACTCTGCCTCCACCCTTTATCAACAAATTGTGTGTGTGTGTGTGTTGTAAAGTAATGTTTGTATTCCGATTGGCGACATGTTGACGCAACTGGACAAATGTGTTGTGTTGTGATCTGCATGCAGTACAGTGCACTGATGGACCGTCTGGCTGACCCAAAACCCAAGGAACATTCATTCTTAAATGATTTATCTGGCTTATCTACGTGCCAACGAGTTGACATCGCTGAGTTGCCAGGGTTGTTATCCATGGGGAACACTGATGAGCAGCAGGATGCGGCTGTGGTTGAGCGGACCATCGGGGCACTGTCCACCCACCGTGGCGGTTTCTCCTCTGCCTGTTTGGTCTGTGTGGTGATTTCTGTTGCTTTGTTTGTTTTTTAAATAACTTTTTAAAATCAATTCTGTGTAATTGACTGTTTTGTTGTCGTTTTCAAACATTGACCTTTTTAGAATTCCAATCTCACCTGTCTGTACAAGCTCCATATTAAAAAGGTTTTTATGTAACGACTGGAATGTCTGTTCTATTCAGATATGGGCAGAGTAGCCATAAAAGTTACTCAAGTAAAAGTATTGTTACCTCAGCAAAATATCACTCAAGTAGAAGTAAAAAATAGTCATCCAAATAGTTACTCAAGTAAAAGTAAAAAAAGTATTCCACAAAAAAGTTACTTAAGTAGCGAAAGTACTGAGTAGCTTTCAGTTTAAAAAATGAATGAAAAAAATGAATGAAAAAAAAAGATCGCCCGAGAGAGAGAGACAGAGACCGAGTGGGAGAGAGAGAGAGCGAGAGACACCAACAGAGAGAGAGTGAGCGAGCGAGAGATTTGACATCAAAAAATGTGCCAACAGTTCCCAACGGGTGTCGCTAAAGGCAGAGTTAATGTACCGAGTACTTTTTACTGACATCTCAGTAAAAAGTAGTTTTTTTCACCTCAAATTTACTTGAGTAAAAGTAGAAACTAACTTGTGAAAAATGTACTCCAAAAGTAAAAAAGTACACAAAAAAATTGTAACTGAGTAAATGTAATGCGTTACTGCCCATCTGTGCTTCTATTCCACTGTACATAGTAAAGGAACTAGCACCTGCGGGGGTCAGCCGGGTGATGTACCGGGCCCACTGGATGCAACCACTCGACTAGCCAGGCGACCCAGAACCAACGCATCGTTCACACATCGTATAACGTCTAGCGATGTGTGATGCGGGAACGAAGCGTTGATTCTGGCTTGGCTGGTTAACTTCGACCCCACCAGAAGCAGGTGCAGCGGTGCCATGGAGCGGCCCGTTGACACGTCACCCATGCCAACGAGTGTCCCGACACTGAGTACCTAAAACGCCCCCCCAGGGAGTCGCCAGTCGCACCCCTCAGCGTGTGCGAGCGTCCACTTATTAAATAGAGTAAAAAGATGTCTTTCCTCTACAAAAGAAATATGTAAATACAACAGCTAGGGATGCCACCATTCGTTTTCCAACAGAATGAGCACAATTGATCTCAATACAACGAAGTAACATCAGAATTGATTGATAATCTCACCGTCGTGAAATCCCTAATCTAGGATAAACCCTTAGCATGGAGTGTTGAAAGAAATCCTCTCATGCCATTTATTCCCTTTTAATGTTCAAGGATTTGTTTTAACATGTTCAATACAATGGTCGTCTCATTGATCATAACCTTCTGGTGAAATCGACACATTTCTACTAACAAAGGAACTGTTAGTCAATCATAGTTCACAACTCACGACACAAAAATTCCTCCGACACAAAATATTTCAATAGACACTTTGTTGTAATGAGTTTATTGAATTTTTGGCATTTTCAGAACAGATCATTTGCGTGGTTGTTCAAGAGATCGCATTTCCACATGTAACATGACATGCATTCCAAAGTGCATATAACTAAAGTGGCAGTTTGATATATTGCAGGTATTAATCTGACACTAAACACCATGACATACTGACAATTACTAAATCCGGAACTCTTTATGTCGATAACATCGACAGCATTCAGCTGAATAACCACAGCCATCGCTAAATCAAGGCATTGCTAGTATTCATTGTAGATGCGTTGCCAACATTGTTAAAATCGAGACAAGTAAACTGAGTCAAGAACAAATAATATTCCCTCTTTGTATGTGGTAATAATTATACATACCGTCAGACCAAATACTATACTATGTTTCTACGTTCTTTTTAAATGACAGGTTTAAGGTTTTTTTTTTAATACCTCGACAATTCTGGTCGACGCAAACTTCTTCATGAGTTGGCGTCCTCTTGGCAAATATCCTTTTAGTAGGACGATATTGCATGTGATGCATGTGCGCACGCCATGCATGTGACTTCCTCATAGGGGTGGTCCGGCCGATGTTCCCGCCAGCCTGACTCCGCCTACCTCCCTGCGGGGGCCGTTGGCAAGCGCTCCGTCCACAGAGACGAGGGGTCGTACACCCCCTCGTACATGTGGGACTTCTTACGACAGAGGCGTCGAGTTAGAGAGAGCGAGCCTGAGAGAGTGAGATCTACTGCAGCTGCTGCCTTCTGGGCAGAGATGTGACCAAGTCCCTCTTTCAAGTCTCAAGTCTCAAGTCCTTCTTGGCCAAGTCAAGTCAAGTCCCAAGTCAACTCCAAATCAAGTCATTATTAACATGCTGTAATTGTAGCTCCAGAATCTGATTTTAATAAAGTAGCAAAAAAATCAAACAATGAAATCAAACTATTGCTTGCTTTTGACTTTATTAAAATGTGATTCAGGAGCTAAAATTACAGCATGTTAATGATGACTTGACTTGGAGTTGACTTGGGACTTGACTTGCCCAAGAAGGACTTGAGACTTGAAACAGGGACTTGGTCACATCTCTGCTTCTGGGAGGCGTTACCAGACAACTCCTCACTTTAAAAACTGTTTAATTCCCACAGCGATGAACATCCTGAACAATAACCAAACTGTGTTATATTATATAGGGCATTGAACTATGTATGTGTTTTAATTAGGGCTTTCTATTGATGGCGTTCTAACTAATTTGGCAACATTGCAGTACGTAGGTTTGGCAACTTGCAGTCAGACTATAAAAATTAAAGTGCAAAAGGACACCGATCACTACTCTACACTCACGACTACCATAAACCATCAACTTAGAACAAGGTGAACGCTGGAGTTCTTTATGAGCGATTCTGGAGCGGGTTCTGGAGCGTCACGGTGCGCCAGAACACGTGACATCGGGGGTTCTGGAGCGTCACGGTGTGCCAGAACACGTGACATCGGGGGTTCTGGAGTGTCACGACGCGCCAGAACACGTGACATCGGGGGTTCTGGAGCGTCACGGTGTGCCAGAACACGTGACATCGGGGGTTCTGGAGTGTCACGACGCGCCAGAACACGTGACATCGGGGGTTCTGGAGCGTCACGGTGTGCCAGAACACGTGACATCGGGGGTTCTGGAGTGTCACGATGCGCCAGAACACGTGACATCGGGGGTTCTGGAGTGTCACGATGCGCCAGAACACGTGACATCGGGGGTTCTGGAGTGTCACGATGCGCCAGAACACGTGACATCGGGGGTTCTGGAGTGTCACGATGCGCCAGAACACGTGACATCGGGGGTTCTGGAGTGTCACGATGCGCCAGAACAGATGACATCGGGGGTTCTGGAGTGTCACGATGCGCCAGAACACGTGACATCGGGGGTTCTGGAGTGTCACGATGCGCCAGAACACGTGACATCGGGGGTTCTGGAGTGTCACGATGCGCCAGAACACGTGACATCGAGGGTTCTGGAGTGTCACGATGCGCCAGAACACATGACATCGGGGGTTCTGGAGTGTCACGATGCGCTAGAACATGTGACGTCGGTCATGCTGATGTCTTTGGTTGGTTCTGAAACCGACAAGAACACACGCTTGCTGATGATGCAACAACAAAACCTGGCTACACCACACTCACTAAGTGCACACTATGGCTGTGTCCGAACTCGCTCCCTATCCCCTACTCCCTACCCCCCATATAGTGCACTCACTTATAGTGCACTCAACAGCAACATTTGGATACTAGAGTCGGCGCCATCTAAATTATTATAAAATGTAATTATAAAAAAATGTAATTATAAAATTCAACAATCATCACAAAAAGTCAAAAGTACTTA
>OMKY01059750.1:2197-17467 GCA_900302395.1 Bregmaceros cantori | reverse complement strand
CTTCTCTCTCTCTCTCTCTCTCTCTCTCTCTCTCTCTCACTCTGGTGGTCTCGCTCTCTCGAGCATAGCTCTCTCCCCATCTCTATCAGGCTCTCTCTCTCTCTTGGGCGCTCTCTCGGTCTCTCAGTCTCTCCCTCTCTCGGTCATTTTTTTTTTTTCACTGAAAGTTACTTAGTACTTTCACTACTTAAGTAACTTTTTTGTGGAGTACTTTTTTACTTTTACTTGAGTAATCATTTGGATGATAACTTTCTACTTTTACTTGAGTAATATTTTGCTGAGGTAACAATACTTTTACTTAAGTAATTTGTATGGCTACTCTGCCCATATCTGGGCCCTGACAATGACAGCACTGAAGGCTATTTTCTTTTCTCTGGACACTAAATGTGGTCACACGCCCCATTCCCAAGCCTCTGCATTCTGAAACTAATTTCATTAGTTTCAGAATGCAGATCAATATGCAGAATCAATATCATTTGCCATGATGTAAAGTGCAAATGCAAAAAAACGATCTGCTTATTTTGTTAGGGTCCTTAAACTAACCCTAACCTAACCCTAACTAAATAAGCAGATCTTTTTTGATTTTTGAGATTCAAACTTTATCGGAATGGAATTATTTCGGATTGCTGGGTGCCCCTCCTGAATGTAGCACTACGTACGGTAACACCACTAAATCCTGAATAAATGCGGGTGCAATATACATTTTTTACTGCACCCACATCTATTTTATTTTATTTTTTTCATTAAAGGTACTGTGCCACACTATTCGGAAAAAACAAAATTATATGATGATAACACATTTTTGGCACACTGGCTCAGTGCATTACCGCCCCTACTGACTATACATTCAGCCCTACCACGTTGTGTTGTTTTGGTAAAGAGTACCAATATTTCTGTCAAAAATCTACTGAGTACAAGTGAAAAGTAATCAGAGAAAACGTACTTCTACAGATACATGAATAAACTACTTACACAGTAAATGTTGCAGTGTTAAATATGCAGTGTCAAAGTCAATTGACTCTTTCTGTCATGAGCCGCTCGTCCACGAGCGGCACTCAGGCGCCAGATTTGTTCGTGGACCGCACGAACGCAGCTGTTGCTCGTCGCACTCGGCACCGGAGCGATTGGCTGCTCTCCCCTTCTTAAAGGGGCCTCGGGCACTGAGCCGACGCGACGTCCTGTTTCTCTCTCTGTGAGAACTGAGGGGACAGTTTATGTTTTGTATAGCCAGATCTCTGTCTCTGTCTCTGTCTCTGTCTCTCTCTCTCTCTCTCTATCTACACTCCCTGAGCTCTCAGTGTAGTTTATTGTTAGCCGCCTAGCTTAGCAGTCATCGAAGTAACCAGTGGCACCTCTTCACTGCTGCAGGAACCATCTCCACCTCTAGATCCGGCTCACCGGTCCCGGACCAGACCTCGGAGATGAGTACTTTCTCTAAGACATTTTAGTTCGTTACGGACATTTATTCTACGTGTTCAGAGACTCTTATTGCCTGTGCACTATTGCTTTTGTTTTCATTCGCACACTGTGTGCTACAAGTGTTTTGTGTTCGATTCCTGTGTTGCAGTATACGGATGACGGCGGGATCGCCATTCAGTCATCCAAACTTTCTTTGCATTCCTGACTGAGTCCTTAATTCCTTTATTCTTCATTTCTCGCTGTACGAATCATAACACTTTCAGAGTTATTACAACAACAGAGAGAGTTGAATATTTACTAGTGTTGGTGTTAATTTACGAGGCACCGTGTCAATTAGACTCTACAAAGCCCCACCCAAAGCCCCGCCCACCTCGTCCTCTCTCAAACTTTAGAGACCGCCATTTTCATTGCATCGTGACTCATGCGGAACACGATCCTTGGCGCGGTCCGAGGTTCGGCTCAGACCCCAGGGGTTTGGGTCGCAGAACGTTGCAGCCTTCCTCCACTCAGATGCAGACGCCCGTCCCTTCACGGACGTGCCGGCGTTGCTGTACAGTGTTAGCCAGTGTTCGTTTTTTAGGGTAAGGACCAAATACACTCAGACGGTGTTGAATTTAACTCTTTAAGTGTTTAACACTGCAACATTTACGGTGTAAATACAGTACTAAAGTATTTGCACTTCGTTCCTTGCCATCTCTGCTTTCCAGCATTGTAAATATTAAATGGGGATATACACTCTGGTCCAAGGCAACTAGACACATTGTGTTCAGCAACCCTTGTGTTTGTATTAGAAGAAGTGTGGAACTTCATGAGCGCTCTGCAGATAATAATAATTCTCATAGTATGGCTGGAAACATATGGCTTCTCCTGTCTGCACGTGTGTATGAAAGTCTTTGGGGTTTAATCTGCAAATAACAAGATATTGCATTTTTTTTTCTTATTTCCCCCATCAGCGGCTGAGTTCCTACCCCTAGTGTTCAATTAGCTTTGGCCTCCCTCAGGGTGTTGTGACTACAAAGTCCTGCCGTCTAATGAGCATCTCTCCCCTTCCCACTTTATTCTCCTTCATCGTGCTAATGGTCACAAACAAATATTCCATAGCCGTATTATGACAAACTGTTGTGTAGAATATGTTGTAATGGCAAAGAATTGCCGCTGTGTTGCACAAATAGGCAGACCTGGCAAAAGTACCGGGATTTCTTACTTGAGTAAGAGTAAAATACATTTGTAAAAAAAAACAACTTGAGTAAGACTACAAAGTACTGATCCAAATATCTACTCAAGTAAAGTAAAAAGTACAGGCTGAGAAATGTACTCAAAAAGTATTTTTGAAAGTAAAAAGTACATGCGCTAAAATGTACTCAAAAGTATTTTTGAAAGTATAAAGTACAAAGCCAAAAAACCTAAATTTGCCTTTACACTTTACAGGCGATATATATATATATTTTTTTTTTTTTTTGAGGACTGCTACTGTACTCAGTACATTACCGAGTACCGCCCCGTACTGACTCACGCTATACATGTAGTCCTACCATATTGTTGCAGAAAAAAAGAAAAGAAAAAAGTAACGACCCTGTTTTGGGAAAAGTAAGGAGTATAAGTACTGCTATTTTTGTTAAAAATCTACTGAGTAGAAGTAAAGTACTCCCAGAAAAAAAATACTTCTGAAAGTACAGTGCTTAAGTAGTTCTACTTCATTACTTGCCATCCCTGCAAATATCCCTGCAACTCCCGGGACACATCGTCTGTAGACTCCCCATTGACCACACCTGCAGATCGTCAGGATCATCAGCCTCTCCTCCAAAAAAATCTGTCGTCAGATCCTGGGTACTTTACCTTAACACTGAACTACTTTTCTTTAATTGAGTGCCTTGAATTAAGTTGTTAAATTATTGTTCCTGGATGCTCAACTGATTTTGCTCTCCTTCCAATCTGAGCTCCAGGACACTGCACCTCAACTCAACTCTGCCCTGACGTAATATGGCCCAACTTGGCCTACATCATCCTGTCTCTGATTCCACTAAATGATCATTATTATTATTAGAATTGTAACAAGAGGAAGCCAAGGCCGATGAGGAGGTACATGGATTCGGTGAATGAGGACATGCAAGCAGTGGGCGTGGCAGAGGACGATGTGATGACGGGCTCTGTTAAATCGGATAATTCTGGCATATTTTGCCATTATGTAAAGTTTGAATCCTAAAAACTCTGCTTATTTTGTTAGGGTTAGGTTAGGATTAGGTTTAAGGTTAGGGTTGGGTTACGTTAAGATTAGGGGTTAGGGTTGGGTTAAGGTTAGGGTTAGGTTAAGGTTAGGGTTTGGTTAGGTACAAGTTTAGGTTAAGGTTAGGGGTATGTAGTAGGAGGTTAGGGTTAAAGTTGGGGGATAGGTTAGGGATTGGGGGCTCGGCTTCCGCACCCTTTCAAAATGAGCAGATCGTTCTAAGGCTCTGCACCTTACATCACGGAAAATAATTCGCCTGCTTTATCCGCTTTAACGTCTACAATGTGATGACCCGGGTCAGATGGAAGCCAATGATCCACTGTGGCGATCCGTGACCCGGGAGCAGTCGAAAGAAATGCAAGAATATATGAACATCCAGAATTGAGAGTCTGGGGCATCCCAACTCAGCTGTTATTCTTGCAACTGCGAAAGTGCAAGAAAAGTGGAAATATTCACTTATTCATTCATTATACTCTTTCATTGTCGTAAATATATCCGGCTGCTGGCTCGGGGATCCATCACTCTCGGCGCTCTTCTGTCCCAGCGTGATAGCCCGAGCACAAGTTGTCATGTTTATCCATTTCTCCGGCTCGCTCTGCTATAATGCACACAGGGAGAGTGGCTGCTCAGTATTCATGTTGTCATAGTAACGGCAATAACAGCTGGAGGTTTGGGGGGGTGGGATGAGCCACCATTTGTGAGGCCCATTTGGGCACCATGTTGGTGCAGCCAAACCCATGCTGTCCAAAACCATTACGCTTTCATTATCGTTAGCTCGAAGCAGTCTCCGCACTCCAAAGAACTTGCTTTTGTTGTCGACTCGGTTTGTTCGTAGTAAGCAGCTCGCGCCGAATGTCCATTTCTTTATGTGCGTGTTGTGTGTCATGTCTATCATGTATGCATGTAGGGCTGTGTGATTTTTATTAAAGATAAAACCTTCATTTTTATCTCTGAAACCTTGATTTCAAATTAAATTCTGTTAATCATTTTATGATTAACTACTCATCGAATACACAGTACTACGTGAAAACATAGACTTAGGGTGTATTCAAACCACATTTTGAATTTGTAGCGGTTTGGTTCCTGCATGCACCGCGGGTTGTCGTGGGTTGATTTTCGTGGTAGTATTCAAACCAGTGTTTAACACGCGAAATAAATTTGTCAACAGCTACACGTGTTTTCTGCTGTCGCTAGCTGGATAAATATTAGTCACTCACAAAGCGGGAGAAGGACGTAACCAGAGCAGCCTTTTGGCGGAACATTTCCGTATGTGTGTGTCTGTGTGTGTGCATCTGTGTGCGTGCATGCAGTGCGTTCGCTCTGATGCGCTTACAGCGTGGCACACACACACACGCACACATGTGATTGTTGAGTTAACATGTTCAAATACCCGAAGAAAGATAGCGTTAGCACATCCGCTGGCGTTGCCAATGTATCCAAAGTCACAATGCATCCTGCCGTTCGTCTGTGCGAAACGGGTCTAGCGCGGCTGGTTCAAACCGCGCTGCTCCGAGTCCGCACTCCTTTTCTGCGGGTTCAATCGGGGGTCGAGACTACCTAGTTCAGCATGGCTCGTCTCGGACGATTTAGCGCGGACTCGGACCCGCTTGCCGCATTCATATCAACCAGGACAACTCGGAAACAAGTTGCATCTCGGTTAAAACGAGTCGGACCCAGGATAAACATGTTGATTTGACCACGCCCCTAAAGTAGCCGACCCAGACACATGGCTGACCTCTGAATGTGTGACTTCCTGAAGGTGTCACATCCTCCGCCAGCTCTAAGTCATTGTATGACACAATCACATCATTTTATTGTCTGAAACAGGACACTTGTATGCATGAAGTGCTCTGTCAGTCTCCGCACTCCAAAGAACTCGCTTTTGGCTGTCGACACATTGAACTTGGTACACTTTTAATGTGCAACTCCAGCCAAAATGTCTGTTTCTTTATGTGTAAATAAGACTGCACATACGTGTGTATTTGTGTGAGCAACTGTCATCATTTTGTTTCATGTCAAATTATGTTTCCAATCGGGCTGTGGGTTTTTCCTTAAAATGAAATCTTGTGCGACGCTGTAGCCGGTCCGCACATAAACTATGCGGACCGTTGTTAGGCCGCCTTTCCCTTTCCTCGCCCCATTCCAGCTAAACTTGAATAGAGCTGCAAATGGTGCGAATGGGCTGAAAATACAATAAAAAAAATAATAAACAACAATAAAACATTTCTCGATTTTTATCTATGAAACCAGGGCTGTACGATTTCGACAAAAAATGTAATCCCGATTTGTGACTTTGAAATCTCGATTTTTGATTTGTTTCCGATTTCATTTTAAAAAAAGCGCAAAATATATATCAAAACTAGAAGTTTCATTTTTCTAAATTTGCTAACTGTGTCAATTTTTGGAATTAAGTAGAGACACCTCACCCTTTGGCTTAGGATAAATACAATTATAAATGTATATACATTTTATTCACCCATATAACTTGAAGCCAGACCAGCAAAGTCATTATTTTCAATGTTAAACAGGAAAATCTGATTTGACGATTTCACTTTTTCAAAAATCCTATGAACAAAATAATCCCGATTTCGTTTTCAAATTGATTTTTTTGCACAGCCCTATATGAAACCTTCAAATGTGATTGCGATTTGAGAAAAAAAAAAACACATCTGGAAGTATGACTGAAGCATGCGATGATTCACGCTGCATAAAGAAATCCCCATAAATAAATTAAATAAACGGTGAAAAGAGCAATAGATTCCCTGTTAAGGTTTGCCATTGAGTTCACTTCAACTTCCATTTATTTTTATCCGTGATGTTTTTTTTCTTCCTCTCCCCACAACAGCATAATATTTACTAGCTGAGCACTTTTGGCAAACAGCACATGGCAAATAAAGCATAGATTTTAAAAGCGCTCGCTAGCTACTACTCAGCCAGCTTGTTCTCAGCGTTCCAACCTGGGCGACGGGGGAGCTATAATTAATTTCTCATTGTTTGCATAAAGGGGGAGGGGAGGTCGGTGCGAGTTAATTGACTCTCGCTTTGGAGGGGGCCATGGCTCCGGGCCCACGTGGTACAAAGTCTTTACTGTATATTTACTGTACGGTGTACTTTCATATGAATCTGCGAAGCGCCGCAGGTCGCTCCTAATGATGAGCATGGTGTGGGGTAAACATTGTAAGTGTGTGTGTGTGTGGAAAGTGAGCGTCTATGCCGTTCAAAGACAACATGGAAAAGGGAAGCTAAAGCCACTTCTCCACCAGAGTTGGGTGTAATCCGTTATAATAACGGACGGATTACTAACAGATTACTTTTTTAGCAATCTAACGCGTTAGTGCCCCATGACTGGCTATAACGTTTACGTTACGTTAACGTTATAACAGTTACATTTTTTTCTAAAGAGATACATTACGTGATACTCGTTACTATGCCGATATTACCCATTTTGAAGACATACACCCCGGGGGGGCCATCCACATTCATCAGAGCTGCTTGCCGGTGGGACTAATACGGAAAGTAATTTAACTCGTTACTTCCTTCAATCAGTAATCCATAATCGTAACGGATTACTTTTTAAGATCAGTAACAAGTAATCTAATGGGATTACTGTTAAAAGTAACGATACCCAACTGTGTTCTCCACTACAAAAAAACTCAAGGCACAGTTCGGCGCACCTCAGTTAAGTTTAGTTCAGGTAAAGAGGAATGCGTCTATACTGTTCTTAACGCGGCCACGAGGGGGTCGTACAAAATTTTGAAAAACTAAATTTGGATACACCAGTGCTCAACCCCCACCCCTGCGCGTGCAACACCCCTCCACATTAACACATGGATTCACAACACTGTGCTGTGGCCGCTGTATAGCATGAGAGAAGGGGGTAGGTGGGATTGTGAGGGTGGGACATAGACAAAGGTGGCGGCACCCCACTGGTGGCAGGTGATTCCTGCAGAGTCCTGTCTGCTCCCGTTCAGTATTGTACCATTTGGAAGTCTTTGGCTGTGTCTGAAATCGCTCCCTAACCCCCATATAGTGCACTATATGGGGCACACACCATTTTGTAGGGGTGTCCGAATTCTCCATGTACCCTATGTAGTGCACTCAAAGTATCCCACAATGCACCGCAAAAAGTAGTGAGCATCGGATATACCCTAGATGAATCAATATAACCCTCAATACATTGCGAGACGTTTTAAAAATGACCTAAACTTGAAAAAATGGTGCGACGAGAGCAAAGAACGACCGAGCACGAATAATTATAAATCTAAGTACTTTTAAAATATTTTTTCTGATGATTGTTGAATTTTATAATTATTTTTTGAATACTTATATTTTATAATTAATTTTGACGGCAGCAACTATAGTGCCTCTATTTAACACCTCATCCTCACTGCCAGCGAGCGAGCGATACAATTAGAACACCTTTTCAAGGAGTGCATCCTCACTAATCGCGGCTGCTTGGCAAAAAACATTGCTCGCGCTTTATTTTACAACCACTTTTCGTGGTGACGGTATGCCCACTCAACACCTCTGATTGGCTTATGAGAGAACACGGTCAGACTGTCTCAGCTCATCCAGTCAACCCACTCGGCGTGTCGATAAGACCACGGGAAGCGAGGAAATACACCTCTCTACATACATTTGTTGGGCCGAGCGTTCCAACATTGACCACTGTCTATCCTTCTGAGCCGACAAGATTGCGCTTTTACGCACAACCCCCACTACATTTCCCATAACTTTATTGGAAATGTACACGTACAACAGATAAAGGACAACAGAATATACAATTAAATTGCATGGTGTGAAGAGAGGCGGACAGTTAATTACTGCTTGATTGTGCTCTGAAAGTGCCTTTGTGCCTCTCTGTGGAACAATGGGTTAGCGCCGCTTCTCCGCTCTCTACCAGCCACTTACAATAGACCTATTTTATTTCCATCTCATTCATAAGAGGCTAGAAGGCGAAGAAAGATGATAAAATACAATTATACTCAGATTACCACCCCCAATGTGTTGTTTGTTTTTACATTTTTCCTCATTTTCAATAAATGATGATTACAGGTCAACTGTGGTAATTTTTTTGGCACATGCACCATTTTCAGCAACATGTTTAGTTAGCTTTTTTTAATTTAGCGCCGTTTTGTCATTTTTTAATTGACAGCTGTTATGGAAATGTGACTTGTAGAGTCACACCCCCGTTGTCCTGATTGGTGACAAGCTATGACATCATCGGATGTCCCCTCCCATCGGCTATAAATCAGTGATGCTTTCTGATGTGTGGTGTTCGGCCATGTTTTCCTGCTTAGCTCATAGCTTAGCTTAGCTTAGCTAGCCGATACCCGGCTAATGTCCAGTATAGCTTAATAAATGAACCCTCTAGACATATTCCTGTGTCAAGACTGGTCATTTCCACTACATGGACACCTTATCTGAGCTGCCATTACACAGTGTTAGTGTGAAATGGGGAGGAGAGAGCGGCAACTAGCAGATGTTCATGACATGACCGCAAGGGAGAGTGATATCATGGCGCTGCGTGCGCTGTGGTCTTTAGCCACAAGACTATGTATGGGGCTGGCTTGGAGCAGCAGTCTTAGCCGCTAAGCCACGGGACCAGCCCCCAACTGTGGATTGTTGTGTGTATGTATTTTATTTTGTATTTGTAAGATTGGAGGCAAAACACACAACGTGGATGTATTCTTTGTACAATTCCTATATAAAGAATATTGTACGCAGAAAATAAAAGGGAGTCAAAACAAAGAACAAAGAAGTCAAAACATGCTTAAAGTTCATGGTGCAGTCATAATGCAGTCACTGAAGATCTAGCGGGAATGGACGATGATGTTCAGTGTGTTCAAGTAGGAAAACGTCCAGAAAGCACTTGGTTGGTGGAGGGACCGGGCTGAGGTGTTGGAGATGCCAGACGGGAAGGGTTCTGAAGGAGAAGTCGTCGTGATTCATTATCTGGATGAAGTTTAACACTTACTACTACAAATATCAAGTTGACGGGTGTAATGAGAGTGAGAAACACAAGGAAATGAGAAAAACAAAAGTTAAATCAGAGCGTCCCGCTACCGCCGCTCCGGACGAGGAGATCGTCCGCCGGTGTGTGTGCGGTCGTCTTCCTCCTTCCGCATTTAAACCTGAGCCAACTCCAGATTCTGCCTTGGCCAGAGTCACTGAGTGGAGCAGGTTCGCGAGAATATGTTTTGGTGTTGGGGGAAACCCAATCAGACACTGGGAGAACAGGTAAGCTCCACACAGGAAGGACATGGCCAGGCTGGGATTCAAATCCATGACTTTCTTGTCGTGCTAACCACTGCACCACCGTGCAATCAAAGGTGATTCTGACTAGGGGAAAAAATGTGTGCCCTAGGGCTACCCTGCATTAAACCACGGAAGACGACTTCAATTATGTCGGGCAGCGGGAAGGGACGGGTTGTGTAGTCTGTGTCCTTGCTTGAAGGGTATTTGGATCATCCTCGCTGACTGACAGGCGCACCCAGCCAGCTCGACTGCAAGCTGGGGGGAACTTTTCCCTATTAAAAATACCTCTTGGAAAAAAAGACCATGGGATTTCCCAACACAACCACAAAGGTGCTAGGCCTCATTTGATGATCTTTCATATTTCCACTGACTCATATAGATGGGTTTACGTGCCCAAAACAGGAGGCTTGTCAGAAATGTTAAAGTTATAGATAAACATATATTTCTCTGGCTCACAGACCACAGTTTCAAAGCTGCTCATATTGAGTGGCCCTCCGTTATCAGCTGTAAGCTTGCGGACCTCAACTCCCAAATTCCTCTAGCTAAGCAGACACCTGCATCTTTGTAAGCTTTCCTTAGAAACGAAAGCATCATCCCTAACACTCTCCTGCTTGCGCTAACCAGATTTGGGTGTAATCCGTTATAATAACGGACGTATTACTAACGGATTACTTTTTGAGCAACTTTGTAATCTAACGCGTTAGCCCCCCTTGACAGGTGATCCACTCCTAGGTACATTATTTCCAATGCGATAAGTTGCTCGTTAGACGTTACTATGTCTGTATTTACCAAAAACGCCCCATTGGTCACTCACACCGTTTTACGGAATCGCTTGTGTGTGTCGTGGTAGCGGTGCTGCATTTGCTGTTGCCGCTGCTGCCGGTGTAGTGGACCGTGGCGGTGCTGCCCTGTAGCGGGGGTGGCCGTCTGTGGGTGCGGGGGGTCGGGTTGGGCGACGGGACGCGGAGCTTCAAAATGTATTCCAACCCACTTGAGGCTTGAGGAAAGTAATCTAACTCGTTACATGCTTCAATCACTAGTCCAGTAATGTAACAGATTACTTTTTAATGTCAATAACAAGTAACCTAATGATTACAGTCAAAAGTAACGATACCCAACGGTGGCGCTAACCAATGTCGAAGTCCGATGATTGGCTGGAAACTATCTCACTCCTTGATCGCCCATTATTCATGCAATGCTATTGGTTGCTCTTACAGTCCTTCAAATCATGCTGTGTTGTAATTGGATGTTGAATGTACTGTGATGATGTTCTACTCAGTGATTGGTTGAAAAGTGATTTCATGTTTCTCATATAACAAAGTGTACATTGAATAAATCTTCAGAGCGTTTGCACCTCAAAGTGTGTAGCGTTTTGACGTCTCTCCATTTGCCTTGATCAGATTGCTTGATAGATGGTCTAAGTATGCTGGGAAATACTAGCGTATCAATATTATTATTATTATTATTAAGACTGACATTTTGTCCCACTGTCTGAAACACACTTCCTGTGTCTGTATAGTTGCCTGTGTAAAGTCATCGTAGTGGACCGAAGTGGCTGAATTTGTCACACAAAACCCACTCCGGTTCAAAATCCGATCACTACAGCTTGCTCTGTGACCAATTACACATTATCCACCCCACTTGGCTCGCCGTTTTGCCTAAATATTGGTGAAATACGGTCAAGATAGACTTCCGGTGCGGTCACATATTGCACAGATTAATGAACGATGATGCATTTGTGAGGATCCGCACTAGAATGTTTGGGTGTGGAATAGCACAGCACTAGTTACCCTTTTTAACAATGCCAACGCCGCAAACTGTGTGCTGCCTCAGAACACAGCGACGTAACATAACCGGAAGTCATATTCAGCCTAGAATTGCGGATTCCCGCATCACTCGGGTGGCCCTGAAGGGGGGCTGGCGACCGCCTCATGATCCCGTGACCAAGATCACGGTCAGCGCCCTACTCCGACGACACAGAACTATTGCTTGCTTTTGACTTTATTAAACTCAGATTCTGGAGCTAAAGTTACAGCATGTTAATGATGACTTGACTTGGAGGTGACTTGGGACTTGACTTGCCCACACAAGACTTGGGACTTGAACGAGGGACTTCTATCGAGGGACTCTATACATCTCTGATGTATACAGATGAAGCAGATTAATTTGATCTGACTAAATCTAATCAGATTGAATTCAAATTCGAATTAGAATCTATTGTGGCGACCAGTGATATTTTTGGACCATAACACTGGTACGAATACAAACTCACATCAACACTAACCTGTCAGGAGTCGAGTGGCAGGCCAGGTGGATCTGTGCTAATAAAGACTGCTGCAGGTGTCACCGCACCTCATTTTCAGGGCTATCGACTGTTTCTGCGAAAGCATTGATGATGTGACAGAACACAGTTTACTTCAAGCACACTCCCCTCTAGTTCGAACAGGGGTCGGCTGTGCAGAGGGCTCTCGTTTGGTGGGAAACGTTAGTTAGAAGCAGTGCTCTGTGGAAAAAAAGATGAAACAGGGCTATACTGAAAATACCATTCCTTCTCCATACTTTAGACCCTCCACTCTCTCTCTCTCAAACAATACATGAATGAATGAATGAATGAAATGTATTCAACAATAGACAGTTCAGAGCCATTAGTCATTCCAGCATGTCACGCAGCATTCATTGCAACATGATATATGGGTGTTGAAGAAATGGTTATACACAGGATTAGCAAATTGCTAAATTACACCTGGCTGTCGGCAAGCACCCCTGAGGGAGGCTCGTTGATTAAGAGTTCTCATGAGGCGCGGCGCTTAAGCGGCGGGTATGTTTCTTAGTTCCGATTGGAGTCGACGGGGGGGTGAGCTCGATTGAGACACTCGAGCCTGGGGTGTGTAGTAAAGCAATGGCAGTGCTGAGGTCTCGGATTCGAACTCGCCATAGGCATGACGGTGGGACTCAAACTGTCCGCCGAGTTCTTTGATTTCTTTGGTCTGTTTGTTGATGTGTTGATGCCCACAAGTTTCTTCTCACCCACAGTGATGCTACTGAATGCGGGGGGTAGCCGTGCTTGACACAGTGACATGTTACATGTGTTGATTCTAGGCCTATGCCACTTCAGAACTTACATGCTTTTCTTTCTTTTGTGTTGTGTCCTGCTGATCTTGACAGTCGTTTCATGTCCAACTAAAATTCCATGTGTGTGTTCTGCAGTCATGTATATGCAAATGTGGCAAATTAAAATGAATCTTGAATCTTGAAAGTTTAGTGCTCCTGGCACTGCAGTCTCAGAGGTCACAGTTAGAGGACACTTTTTTCTCACTGCGTCTATTACAAGTCAGCGGGACCGGGTGTGCGAACACTGCGCCTCATCCACAAACCGCCCAACAGCGCCGCTCCGAGACGGATCATCCTCGGAGGACCCAGCGCCCCCAGCTGCCGCTCAACAGCGCTCATCAGCTCGCCTCCTCTTAAGACAGTGTCCGACTAAGCAGGTCACACCATGATTCAATACCTGGATGAAGTTTCCATGGATTACTGAACCAACTCTGGAGTTCTACTCAATCTGGGGGCTGTCTGTCCCGTTTGCAGCCTGACCCCCTGGAGCTTCCACCGGAACCTGATTCCGCCTTGGAGGACCTCGTTCTACATAGAAACACTAACCATTAGCAACTTGTTTCACTAACACAAAACACCCCCCCAACTTGTTTGTTTGTTTGATTGTTTGTTTTTTTAATGTTCCAGCCCATTCAGGCTGTTTTTTTTTTTCAAGCTTTATTAGCGTTAATGGAAACAGGTGAAGATGGGGGTCAGACATGAGATTCAAACCACCGACTCACCAGGCCATTAAGGCATATGCGTGCTAACCAACTGAGCTACTGGGCAGCACAACTGGTTTGTTTTGAAATGTACTATACAAATTTACTATACAAATAAAAGTAACCTCGGGGACGGCAGCGTTCTGTAACAGTTATGCTTACTTTGGGTACTAAAGCCCTGCTTAAAATGTCTTGGAAATGGATGGAATGCAACAGTGTTTTTCTCCACTCTGTGACTTGTTTGTGCTCTTGAGAAGATAAATTCCGTCGGCATGTGGCGGCTGATGGCGCTAATAATTCCATAGATATATCGGACCGGCAGCAGAATCTGTTATAGCCGCCATCTCTCACCCTCCGGTCCCATGATGGATCAACCGTGAGATAAAACTCGTCTTCCTCCTTCGTCGGTGCCAGCGAATCCACATCCATCTTCCTTTCAGAGTCACCCTCCCACCCCTCTCCCAGCCCTCCCACCCCGACCCGTTCCTCCTACTCCACGCGTGCAGCGATCGGCAGATGGATTCGGGGGGGTCGCTCGCGGCAGCGTTGCGCACGTCGGATCGTCGGTCTCAGATGCCGGTTTGTTGGCAGGTCACTGCTGTTGCCGCGCAGCCGCGGCGCCTTGGACGGCCGGGGGTAGACAGGGTAATCCGCACGGCGGATATCTCAGAGCAGCAGCAGCACACGGGCCCGAGGCCACTGAAGGTGAAGTTGTTGTTTTTAAGCCTGCTGACACATTGCAACGGCCGCTCCTCCGATCGGTCTCCGATGTGCCGAGCTTTCCAACATTGCTTTAGAAGTAATAGCATTGCGTAGGCAGGTTTCTTCCCTCTTTCCCTCTCTCTTTCTCCTTCTCTCGCTCTCTTTCTCTGTACCCTGGGGGGTAGAGTCCAACTCGGGTTAGCTGGCCTTGACACGCATCCGTTTGAAGCAAATGTGGCACTTTTTTTTTCTGGAAATTTCCACAAGCTGCCGGCTTGTGGAAAAGCTATGGCTTTTCTAAACTCTGTGTAAAAGGCTACCCCATAAAGTGCTTTCCTATTTGCACATAGAGAAAAAAACGTATGCAAAGGTGGTCTTTGAAGCTATATGCATTTTACCTTGACTTTGAAAATAACTTTTTCTTTTTTCTTTTAAGTTATTTCTTTAGCACAGGCTCCATTTTCCCATTTTGTAGACAGGCTTAGTGTGAAAGGGGGATGAGAGAGCGGGGGACGAGCAGACATGCATATGATCGTGAGAGGAAGTGTATCATAAACTGCTAAGGCACAGCAAGACTGTGGATGGAGTTGGCTTGGAGCAGCTGGCTTGGAGCAGCAGTCTTAACTCGCTGACTTTTAACTCATTCAGTGCCAATTACATGTTTCTGCATTTTTGTGAATAGTACACAGTAAATGTTGGTGTTAAATATACAGAGTCAAAGTTCATTGACTCTTTCAGAGTTATTACAACAACAGAGAGAGTTCAATATTTACTAGTGTTGTAATAACTCTGAAAGAGTCAATGAACTTTGACTCTGTATATTTAACACCAACATTTACTGTGTACTATTCACAA
>OMKY01059740.1:0-12028 GCA_900302395.1 Bregmaceros cantori | reverse complement strand
ATGGTGTTGGCTATCTTCATAGTTACTAGTGATTCCACATATGCCTACAGCATATGTTCCAGTGTTTGACTTAGGCCATTTCATAGCTGTCTTCTCAATTGTTTTGTCTATGTGGCACCGGTTGCCTAGGATAGGCGATCTGGATACACTGATTACTCCAGGACACAAAACTTTTTCTGAACCTGAATTGATTTTCTTCAATATACTTCAGAAGGTAACTCAAGTATGTGAGGAACGTTGCATAGTGAGGAACCTGGCATAGTCCATGTACATCCAAAACTGTCCTGTTTCACCAAGCTTACCATTTCTCACTTCTTCCCTGTATGCATCATAGTTTGCCATAGTTTCTAGGGACTTGTCATTGAGGAGTCCTAGAGGAGTCTCTCAATTATTTCCATCAGTGACTAGAGTGAAATAACCACTGGTGATTAGTTTTGCTTCCAAAGCCACTTCTACCCATCCCCTCCCTTGACAGTATTGTCTGCCTCCACAGTAATGGGATGTACCAATCAGGATAATGTGTTTTTTGTATACCTATTTTTGATATCTACCGCTTCGGCTTGTAGTAAGTTGGCAACTCAGTGCAATGCCTTTTTGGTAAGTTGAGTTTTAGGAGTAGACTTGGCTAAACTGGTCTGAAGTCACAGTTTCTATTCAGCTTGCGGTTACGTCAATGTCTCCAGTATCAGAACAGGTGTCTTGTGGAGGTTGTTCTGAGTTAAGAACATCTGTATCTGCACAGGGACCTAGATCTTGCAAGAAGATCACTGCAGCTGTGTGAATGGATCCCGCTCCATGATTGCTTCATCTCCCTCCTCCTCCTCACTTTCCTCCTCCTCTGATTAATCATCCTCCTCCCCCTCATCTTCTTCATCCTCCTCCTCCTCAATTAATGTGGTCTGGACTGAAGTCCCAGTTATCATGTCTGAAGTATGTCCTGTCTTCCTCAAGACTTTGGATTTGAATCTTTTGCTCCGTTCTGGGATTGTAGTCCCACAATCAACGGTATCTGCTTCCTCATCTCCTCAATCTGCTCCTCATGGTTGATCTTCAACTGCTTCAACTGCATAATTGTATTTTCCAGATGGTTTCACCAGATGATATTTCAGAAATTTCAGACAATCTTAGTTTATGTATTGTGATGAAATGTATGCTCAAATGCTTTGTAACTTTGTGAATACGTGGGGAAAATGCTTGAAATTATGCCAAATAGGGCAAGGGTTATATTTGAATAGTTTCAAAAGGATTTAAAACTAGTTGTCCAAACAGAAATTAAGGTCGGACGGTCACCCCACATGTTATTTTCACATTTCAAATGGCAGAAAAAGCCCAATAATCAACAGATTTTTTAAATTAGCTTGGTGCAATGTAAAAGGAAAGTATTGAAAATGCATGTTATATTTTTACACGTCTCATTGTTTATCATTAGTGTATATGAAACCTTAGTTTTTAATTATTTTTAATGTTTTTCCAGCGTTTTCATTTTTATTTTTTACTGACATTCTTCTAAAATTATGTGATGGTGCCAACCTAGATTCTAGTTGGCCGGGATGAGTGGCTGATAGGTGCAATAACAGAACAGCGGACAAGCACAGCCAGTTCACAATTTTATTCAGTATTTGGTTTGCCGTGGCTCGGGCCCAGCCGTGGCCCCTCCGCACTCCCTCTCCCACACTGGCAGGGCGTCGGTCCTGCACACCACTACAACAAAGAAACACACTAGCCCGCTACGGCTAAGATTCACAGCACACGGGGGTTAGTGAAATGGGGGCACATGACTAAAATAAGGTGCTGCAAACCGGGGTTAACAATAAAACAAAAGAAATGACACGCCCAAAACACGCCACATACACACAGCAAAAATAAAAGGTTCACACTCATAGGCCGTAGCGGATAGACGCGACACCCCAGCCGGATTGATAAGTCCCCTGTGCCCAGGAGGAGCGAGAGGGCGCTAAGTTAGAGGGGGGCGGGGTCCTAGGCGCTCTAGGAACTCACCCTAAAGGATGTGCGCCCGGCCACCGTCACTGGTCGTTGGAATCCCTGTGCTGGCGTTCTGGACGGGGCCCCAGTGGACGCCACCTAATATGGTTATTTAAGATGTCTTTATTTATTAATGAGAGTAAAATAAATAACCTAAGCTAAAGTGCATGGTGTAAGTATGAGTGAAAAGACGAAAATATTAGGAAGAAAATAAACAAACGGCGCCGCCGCCACTCAGGGGCCCGCTCGAGCGATGTGATAGACACCGTGCAGCGTCCTTGCATCATCAAAGGTCCAGATTGCTCTCCCGACGCGTTGCTATGTGATCCCGTCGATGTTGGTGCACAGAGCCGCGCGTGCACATCACCGCCGTGTGACAGTTACTACGCCACGGTACCTACAGTCCTCAGCATGACGGGTGATTGGTGCCACGCTTAGCTCCCCAGCTCGATGCACCGTCATCGGAGCTTTCCTCTGCTCTCGCGCTCCGCTTGCCGTCATCGCTCCAGCACATCTGGTTAGATCGCTTGCAGCGCGTCGCGCTGCCACTCCACACAGCGTGGCGTTTTTCAAACAAAGCGCCGTGCTAGCATCACGGAAGCCACGCCCCCCGGTGTCTTCTTATGGGCCCGAGGCAGCCAAAAGCCCGCCTGCCGGCAGTTCCGATTCTGCCTCAACCACTCCCCCACAATTATATATGAAAAAATCAGTACATAAAGGGATGTGTGTGCGATGAAATGTGTACGTTTGGTGAAGTCTGGTCCAGTAATTATCGAGATATTCTTCTAAATGTGTTTTTTCCATTCCCTCATGTGTGGTGGGCATAAAATTGTCCAAATTGTTCCGTCACATGTATTGTAATGAATGGTGCCGCGGGGCATGCTGGGATTGAAACCATGAGTGACACTTGTGGAGGGGTATAAGTACGATCTGGATGGTGCTTGGCAAGTAGCCAGGCTGGCCTCTTGTTGAACGCTATCCAGACGTGCCTTCCCCGGTTACACTTGGCTGCTCCCTCCGAGTGGAGACGCCCCAACCATTACATTGGTGCTCAGAAGTGGCATTGGCCGCTCGTCCAGATGGTGGGGTCCGTGGACA
Organism: Bregmaceros cantori; assembly: GCA_900302395.1. Classification (NCBI taxonomy): domain Eukaryota; kingdom Metazoa; phylum Chordata; class Actinopteri; order Gadiformes; family Bregmacerotidae; genus Bregmaceros; species Bregmaceros cantori. The sequence continues at coordinate 8,947 of OMKY01059740.1, read as the reverse complement.
AGGAGTGCGACAGAGATTCGGCTCCCAAGGGCCGTGGACGGGAAGCACGACAGAGATTTCGCTCCCGAGGACAGTAGCATTGTGGGAGGGGGGCAGTGTATTGAATGGTGCCGCGGGGGCATGCTGGGATTGAAACCATGAGTGAATGAGCTGTCGCTTGCGGAGGGGTATAAGTATGATCTGGATGGTGCTTGGCAAGTAGCTAGGCTGGCCTCTTGTTGAACGCTATCCAGACGTACCTTCCCCAGTTACACTTGCCTGCTCCCTCCGAGTGGAGACGCCCCAACCATTACAGTATTTTCTGACAGCCCTGGTTCTTATGGTTTCAATGGTGTGGCATTTGCCAACAAAGTCTCGCATTTTCAATTTTTAAACACGTGCTCATTGGCAAACCTGAGCCTGATTGTCCAGAGTGTGCAACAGCGGAGTTCTGAATATAATCCAGCCGACCGAGGGCCACTCGAGTCGGACATCTTGAGAATTTGACTCGGTCTAAGCATGGGGCATGGTTGCAATAGCTTAGCGCGAAGGGATTGACATCATTTTTTTTAACCTAAACGGCAAATGTATATCGAAAAACTCGGGTTAAAAAGAAGTTACATATTTTTTTAACAGTTTTCAAAATGAGTGGGTAAACTAGCCTCCAGAGCACTGAAGCTTCTCTAAAAAAAGATGAAAAACAGAGCTGATGCTGGAAGAATTTCTTTTTTTTTTAAGATGTAGTGGTGAATCTTAATGATAATTGTAACAATTAAAAGGGAATCAACCCTTACTGCACCCCCTAAGGCCGGCTACATGACAGTAACAGCTGAAGTCTCCAGAACCAATGCATCGTCCACGCATTGCACATTGTTACAGCACCCGGCTCTGCTTTCCATGTTTTTCCACAAACAAAAACTAGTCCATCAACAACCAATGGTGGTTTGCATTTAAATATTTACAACAGGACACAACTTTTGTGTAATATATATGGTCATCCACCCATGTGGTGTTTTAGTTTTAGCCAATCATTGTTAGTTAGTAATCTCACCATAACCATCAAAAATGGAAGCATTTTATCTGGGCAGCCTCAAAAAGACAAACCAAACTGACTTCCTCAAAAACAGTCAGTCGCAGCAACAACAACAACCATACTCGGCAACCATGACGGGAAAAAAATGTGCAAAGGCACTATCCTGCCTAGCAACAACAACATTTATTTCTAAGCAAACGCAACTCCGACTTCTCAATCGGAGACCAACTTCTCTCAATCCAACATCAAAGCCAAAATCTTCAATATTTACAGTTGCAAGAAATTATATGCAAATGTCATGGTTTTCTGAACACAAAATCTGATCTGATCGTCATCTAAGTCATGGGCATCAACAAATATAATATGTCTAGAATAATAACACAAAAAACATGTAACAATCAAATGAATGCGGAAATAAGTGTTATTTACATATTTTTATTCTGTACATCAACTGTACATACTGCCAGCAGCCCTACATTGCCTTCATTTGTATACTGCCTGGAACACAAATCATAACCTCACAGCTCATACAGAAATAAAATAACTTCTCAGCAGAATTTGCAACCAAAACTGTTTAAAAAAACATATTCCTGTCATTTAAAAAGAATTTGACATATTAAACTTCCCAGCAGAATGTGCATCTGATCATTGTCCTCCAGAGGTCCTGGACCAATGTGGTTCCCTTTACGGACGCTTGGTATACTAATAATTGGTAGGTGTTGTTGTGCCAACATTTGGTTTGTTTGCCTCTTTTATCATTTACATTTCACTAATTTCACCTTCAGGTGGCAATTTGTTAGACCACTCTGGGTGATCCAAGTTCTGCTTTTGATCATTGGCATTAGTTTGAGAGAAGTTGGCCTCTGAACTTCTCGTGTTTAGCAAAAGTGTATGTTATTAATTAACCTGTTCTAGTCAGAACACAGCTTCCTGACAGGCAGGAGCCAGCGTGTCAGACTTGGGAACATCACATCTTCCCCGATGACCACGAACCAACACTGGAGCCCCGCAAGGCTGTGCTCTCTTCCCGGCGCTGTTCTTCCTCTACACTAATGACTGCTACTCAGGTGACACAACAGTGAAGCTCCTGAAATACGCTGAGGACACCACCGTGATCGAAATTATCACAGGGGGTGACGAGACCTGCCACAGGTGGACAGACTGGTCCAGTGGCCTCAGCTCAACCACCTCGAACTCAACCCCAAGAAAACAGTCAAATTGGTGGTCAACTTCTGTCGGAAACCCACGCCTCTAAGCCCACTCACCATATACGGCGACACTGTCACCACCATTGACTCCTTCAAATTCCTTGGCTCTACCATCTCGAGGACTACAAACTGGTCACCACACATAGACTTGGTACAGAAGAAGGCTCAGAAGAGACTGTATTTTCTGCGGCAGCTTAAGAAATGTAGCCTTCCGAGGAGGCTCCTGATAACCTTCTACAGGCCTAGAGTGTCAAACTTAAGGTCCACTTTGCATATCCAAGGCCATATTAAATTACTAGTAGTATGTTGCGTATGTTGTCGATTTCTGCTTTGATGTGCCAATGATGCACAGAGAAAATCTTCTCAGTTTTGTGGTTGTGAGAGCCTGGCTGCATACGCCCTTTGTCCGTACACCCTGTAACAAGTTTCCTAACAGCAGAAAGTGTCTTCACTGCACAGAACAAACTTCCTCAATTCACTGTGGAAGAGAATTAAGTGTTTACTGAATTTACAGCATGGCTGTCTATTTTAATAGTTGACTAGATGACAATCATCCAGTCAGTAGAATATGAATGTATATTGCTATTGCTCACAGATAAGGTTTTTTTTCAGTACAGGTGCAAAGATACATAGAATATAGCATGCAGTCTAAGAATGATCGAGTCTTAGGGCAATACCGCAAGTGTCAATATTGTTAATCTGAAGAGATTCTGGTCCATTAGAAACAGGACCTCACAACAGAAGACCGCTTCTTCCCTGCTGCCACTATCCGGTACACAGACTATCCCTGCTTATAACCATCAAAGAACCAGGGATACTGTTCTTTTACAGTTTTTATGTTTTTATTCCCAAGATATTTCATTGGTTGAATCAGCAAATACCTGCTGACTGCGCTAGACTTCTAGCCTGCCTTTGTCTGTGTTGTACTGTATCCCTAGCCTCGTGCCCCCTTCACCATACCATGAATAATTCACAGTCGGTGAGCTTGTATAATTTCATTTACATTAGTAATAAACTTGATTCTGATACTGATGTATGTGGCCATTCTATTTACAGGGTCAGTCTCTAAGTCGGTGTGCAATGAACACAGGAATTCACATAGGGCAATGTAGTGGAGGTGAAGCGATTCGGAAAATGAGCGTTGCCTCTGTGCCAGCTGGCTAACTGACATTGTCATTCAGGATCGATACGGCAACAGGGTGGGAACTGTTCTTGGGATGTGCAGTTTGGGTTCTGTTGGACGATGGACCAAAACCTTGTGGATAAATTGTATAATTAAACTGTAACAATAAGGTCACACAAACAAAAATATGAATTGTTGGTCACTGAAAATCAATAAAAACTGCAACCGCTGATTATCAAAAAATGATCAAAAAATGTTTTCACGTTGAATGTCTTTGTGTGTGTGTGTGTGTGTGTGTGTGTGTCTGTCGGGTTGTGGGAGACAATTATTTGAGTCATGTTTACTGTATTTTGTTTATTTAATTGTACAAGGTCCCTAATACATTTCAACTACTACCCTGTACTATTACCAATGTAACCAGAGAGTCTACATGAATCAATGTGTGTTTATTGCTTGTAAGCAATAAAGTTGATTGTGGAATGTGTCATGACTGTTCCAACTGGAGTACAGAAATATGATGTTTTCTGAACAATTCAACCCTTCTCCTCTCTCGTCTCTGAGACAGTGTGATACGCTCACGCGCACAAAATTTCACAAGTTCTTTATTTTGTCATGTTGTCACTTCCTGTCAGCCCTCTGCCTACTTCCTGGCCTGCTATCTTCCTCCTTCTCGACTTCCTCTTTCCCTGACTGACCCCCATGGAGAAGCACGGACCGTGGACTGCTCTCTTCCACCACCGCCACTGTCATGGTAAGTCATAATTTATTTATGATCAGGGTTGGAAAATAATCAGACTGCAGAAAATAGTAGGTGTAATGTTTTACATTCATACCTTTATCAAAAATCAGATAGAGAAGAAGATTATTTTAACTTGTTAATGTGCATGTAACAGAAGAAGTTGCATGTTTTATGTATAGTTGACCATTTTGCACCAAACCCTTGAATTGGAATGCAAAATATTTGGGGTGCATTACTTCAGTGCAACCTTTGAAATGTTAAAATAGTTGGCACAGAAAGAGTTACATTTTGTATTTATATTCATTAGGGATTTTATAAAGTAACCTTATTATCAATGAGTCAGTATGACTCATTGATATGATATGGTCATTTCATATCATATCATGTAATTTAAAAAAGGTTCATTTGTAATAAGCAACGGTAGAATTGGTTTCTAATCAGATTTTATTGGAAATAATTATGGAAATGTGTGTGAAACTGCAAATTGGAACATGTTGTACAGCTTGAGAATTACTGTGCTGCAAATTTTAAGGAATATTTATGATGAAGATATGAGATAATCATTGAGTCGCATTCGATTCGATTCAAACTTTAGCAGCGATTAAACTAAGAACTGATGACAGCGATTAAAATATGATTAATCTAAAGTCTGATACAGTCATCTCAACACATCCCTAACACTGTGTGTATCCACAGAATGAAGTCTTCATGCCAGGCATTCCCCTGTGTGTATCTGACAGCGATTCATCGAAGAAGAAGCGATTAATCTAAGATGTTCCACTGTGTGTATCTGACAGGCTGAGTTGGACACTGTACACACTCTAGTGTCAGTTTGTCAAATACACAAAGTGAGGCGTCACAACCATCGACACCAGCGGTCGCCTGTTGACTGTCAGCTCTGAGTTCGATCTGTTTCATACACAGGTTTTGATGTGGAAACAGCTACACTTAAAAGAATGAATGTAAAAGAAGTGAGTTTTTTACTTAAATGTTACAATTTAAACCATTGGATTACTAAATAACAAATGATTTCCCGTTATCCACAGGTGTTCAACTCGTAATACAGGCTGAAAGCACCCTGCATTAATTTAAAAACAATTGATTGAATGTGAATTGATTTGATTTAGATTATTGGGAATTATCAAACATAATCTAATAAGCCTTCATTATTGAATTAATTCAACATGTTCATGTATGTAGAGAATTCAGGGTAGGAGATCATCAGTTGCAGTTTGTAGCAAATCATTTGTAAGAAATTATTTCATTCAAGTTTTATAATGTTACGTACGTAATCCAAAGTAGTTGTAGCTGATCTATTATTCTGTTTAATTAATAAAGTCTATACCAATCTATGTTTTCTTCTTTGACATCTTCTGACTTTGTTAGTTGTGAAGTGAACGATATGGTCCGCGAATGAACTCAATCTCCAGCGTTACTTTTATTGGCACACAGGGATACTCAGTTATGCTTGTTCCATTTGATATTTTATCTAAATGTAAAGGACCGATATACCCCAGATTGGCCGGTATGAGCGGCCTGGGTGCAGGCAGTCACGGACAAGTTAAAGCCAGTCAACAGTTTATTGAAACTTTTTTTCTGTTTCCGGGCCTGGAAGTGCATGGACCAGCCCTTTCCACCTCCCCTGGCTTAGTCTGGGGTTGAGCCTCCATTAAAGTGACACTGCAACACAAATGATATATATATACAAAAACATACGCCCGGCCAGGCTAAAAATTACAGTGCATTCAGTGATGATTAACAATAAAAGTACACTGCAAAATACAATATCACTTCACCCACACAGCAAACATAACCACCTTCACTACTCGCGCGCAACACACTACTATATAAGCTGGGCTGAGGCGCCCCCTGACGCAGATCGAACCAATGGGAAAGCAGACAGGGCTGCTGTTAGGCAATTTTCCCCCTTGTCTCTGGCACCGCTGGTTGGTTGGTCTCGGTTAAGCTGTGCTGGCGACCGACCTAACTTTACTATTTATGTATTTCTTTTTTTAATTGTAAAATAAGAAGGAGGAATTAAGGGGAGAAACGTAATCATAAAGGTGACGGGGAAGTAGGTATGATTACGTAAAAAATAAAATAAAATAAATGAAGAAAGAAATGAATGGGTGGCGCTGCCACATACCACTCGGGCATCTGACCCTCTTCGTGGCAGCGTCACAAACAAAACAATAACGACACAAACAGGGCACAAGGTACGAGTTACACTAAAAGACACACTGAGTCGCTAGCCGAGATACAACGTGGTATGCACAGTCTTGCGTCCAGCCCGTTTATGTTCGAGGTTTAGTGGTGTACAGACACGTAATATTAATGTATCCATTATCCTGCAGTGCAACAATGAACGTAGGATGTTCCAATCAACATGTGCCATTGGTACCGGGAACCCGATCCACTGTAATTGCCAACACCACCGTCCAAACAATTCCATTCCTACGTTAGGCCTAGGCTGGCCCCACATACATGGCAGGTGGCGCTATGGAATACTTACTTAATGCACAGGAATATGTACGCGATCCAGGTCACTGCACCTAGCGCCTTATCTGCAATGTCTTGGTGTCATTTTACACCCATTACATTGCCACTCCAGGCCTCTACTACAACTGTGTCTGTGATCTTCCATTTCCTCACCATGTTCCTCACAGTTGGAATTTGTGAGATAGCTTTTTTCTTCCACTAGGGCTCCGAACAAGTTCAAGGAACAAAACCGATAACGAACAGAATTTCATGGAATTTTACGAATAGCGAAAACGGAAACGAGAAAAGATTTCTTTAACTGTTCCGGAACAGAAACGGAACATTATGAAATCCACAACGGTTAAAAACGTTTTACTGTTCTCTCTATATTTGAACCATAGACTGTATATAAAGTATATGTAGCGTGCATGACGTCATCCCATTGGGATGAACAAACTAAAGTTGAGTACACTGGAAGTTGTGTTCTGGGCTCTGCCATTGTTGAGAAAGTACCCGTATATCGGCCGGTCCAGGGAGGTTCAGGGACACCCAGTTTCCAAATATGGAGTGTGTCTTATACAGAAGGCAGCGCTACAGTAAATATGTAATAAAATAAAGTCGGCTTTTGCCGACCGAGATGACAAGTATGGAGCAATATGTTGCCATCATTAGGCATAGTTTACACAAGCACCACTATGTAGGGTAAAAATATAGCCTGTTAAAAATATGTTCTCACCTTACATTGCAGTCCAGGTGTACCACTGTGCTAGCCATTAGCATTCTGTGAGCATAGCACTCCAGCGCTGCCACCGAGGGCCACGCCCCTCTCCACTTTCCCCCACCACCGCCAACTATTGGTCTTTTCAGAATTCGGATTCGATTTTTTTCAGAATATTTGAAAAATGTGTGGGCCAGCTACAATACCTTCTTTGGCCACAGGGCGGCGCTCACGGCATTGGCTTTAACATAGTCAAATTTCATTGCGATCCAATTACCACAAAATAAGTTATTGGTTTTCTAAGGTGGTGAAAACACCGTTGAAATTAGTGATTGTAGCCGTTTTAAGGGGCCCCCAGTCGGCTAAGAATTTCAAAAAACATCGCCCTTTCAAGATGCAATGTTTGTTTACATTGTTTGCCGCGCAATGTGTGGCCTGCCCGGGGGCTCGTCACCAGAGGTGGCAAAAGTACCGGGATTTCTTCCTTGAGTAAGAGTAAAATACATTTGTAAAAAAACAACTCGAGTAAGACTACAAAGCACTGATCCAAATAGCTACTCGAGTAAATTAAAAATTACAGGCTCAGTGTTGACATTGTCATTTTAGGGCAGGATAACCGGTTAACTTTACTAATAATAATCACACACGTCTTCATTGTGCCCCACTTGCCAACGGAAGAGATCGAGCTTTATTTGGAACACGCCCACATAGGAAATCGGTAGGGTCACTGTGATTCTCAAAACAACCAGCAGGGGGAAACATAACATCAGTATGAGAGCACATGGATTCCTATAATGTTAACACCCCCACTTGCTCTCATAATAAAACAATACATTGTGTTTTGTTTTACAGCCCAAACAAAAACTTCTCAAACTTGTCTAACTTGAACTTGGTTGCTGGTTTAGCCATAACATTAGCCACCATATCAGTTGTTGGGCAGTACTGTATGGTAATTTTACCATCATTGAGGATGGAACGGACAAAATGAAAACGGATATCAATATGTTTCGATCTCTGGCGGTTGACAGGATTTTTGCATAGGGCAATTGCTCCTTGGTTGTCCTCGTAGACTGTCGCTGGAACATAATTACCCTCACTGTCAATTCCACACTCCTGTGCTGTTGAAGCCAAAGCCATGTATTCAGCCTCACATTTAGACAGGGCAACTGTAGGCTGCTTCTTTGTTTTCCATGAAACAGGAGGAACTTGTTCAGTAAGGCTCAGACAATAAGCTGAGAAGTCTATCACTCAAATCTGCTGCCCAATCAGCATCACTGTATGCTACTAGTTTGAGTGGCTTTTCACTCTTACTGTAACATAACTCTTTATGTTTTGTACATTTCAGATATCTCAGCACATGTTTGACAACTACCATATGCTGTTGTTTTGGCTCTGACAGGTACTGTGAGAGCTTGCTTATTATCCAACTTAGGTCCGGCCTAGTACATGTCATGATATAAATCAAGCTATTTCCCTGTACAGCTTGGTGTCCACTAGCTCACCATCACCATCTAGATTGACCTTTTGTTCACATGGTGTGGACCTTGGCTTGCAGTCAGCCATACCAAACCTTTCCAAGATTTTCTGTACATACTTCTCTTGGCTCATTTTGACTTGTCCTTCACTTTGAATGAAATCAATACCAAGGAAGTGATGAAGTTTCCCAAGA
>OMKY01059739.1:0-14041 GCA_900302395.1 Bregmaceros cantori | reverse complement strand
CAATCACCAAATTAGGAAAACATGAAATGTTATCAGGGCAAAAGTGATTTGGCAAATACATTAAGTACAGTGGCATGGAAAATAATGAATTCTGATCACTTTGCATAAATATGCCATGTTACCAAATGTGTTGAATGAATACAGATAGTTGCTATGGCTATGTTCAGCAAAACACACACACACACACACACACACACACGGAATAGTGCAATTACTAGGCAGAAATGTATTAATATCAATAATAGAATAATTAAAAATGGCCACCAGTATTTTAAAATGCAAACTATATAGTTGTTATGATGTTATCAGAATCTAGATCACACAAGTGTAATGGGTCATTAAGCACAGCAACAAATTAAATTAATTCAGGATTAAATGCAAAATATTCCAGGAACATGTGGTTTTTTTTTACTTTTCAGACACATCACTGCCAAACAATAATTGTTTTAAAATGTGTCCAGTTCATCGTTATTACAATTCACTGTAGAATAAATTGATTTTACAGCAGTTGGCGACTATGTAAATCTAAAATATAAATAACAATATCAACACCAACGTCAGTTGCATATTTATCTTTGTATTCATAGTTGGAGGGAATAGTATAATAATCTTGTTGTTTCACCATATCAATGATGTTCTTAATGGTAGCAATTTCTTCAAACACACCACAACTTTAGACTTTTATACTCTACTGACAGGCCACATGTGGCAGATAGGTGAATAGGATTTCCAAAGACTGTTTAATCCTCTTATTCAGTGTTTTACACAAATTACCCGGCCGCAGATGGGATTAGAAAATGTTTTGAGATCGGCATGAACGCTGTGCCGAGGAGGTAAAGAAAAAATCCCAGGTGTTAATCCCGGCAGCGACTTAGCCTGACCAACTCTTTTAAGACGAGACGTTTTGCAGTTCAGAACATTGTTTTAAAATACAGTAATCAATAATTATGTGGTCCTCATCGGAAGCACGATGATTCTTGCCTCATCTTTAAGATAAAAAAGTTATTTTCCTGCACCTTCAAGTACTGGTATGGGCATTCCCTGTCTCCAGTAATGCTGCATCTCTGCACCTATCGGTGGTCCGAAGCACAATGCAAAAGAATATCCAGAAACCCCTTCCGTTGGCAAACCAAACACCTGTGTGACCTTGTTGCATTGAAACTTCATGGTATATTCCTATCAGGGAAAATGTGCATACTTGTAAATCTCCAAATTCTGATCTGATCCATGCCTCGCTTGCTACAGCGATGGGTAAAATTGTCACGAAAGATGTCCCAAATGTTGACATGAGCTTCAGCAGACACTGGAGATCTGCACGTAAAGACAACACGCCAGCAAACTATCACACACTGCTTATGCAATGATGTTTCCATGATTCTTTGACTAACCAACGAAAATAGTCTTGCCATCAAATGTATTCTTTGAAAGATGAAATTCCAAACAAACGTATATTTCTGTTTCTCTGGACTTCTTTCGTTAGGAGAACATAGTATTGCTGACTTGAACTCTCACCAATTGGAATCAAATAACAAGTTAACAGTGATATAAGTGAGCATCTGCTTGACCAGGCTAGATTGCTAGCCAGCTAAGGTTAACACCTCCGCTGTCATTGTGGAAAGAAGAAAGACTGTGCGGCAGAAGTGTCACACCTGCCTTAACCTGAGTGGTCTCTAGTTAACATCAGATAGCACCGCCCCTAGCTAAACTAGCCATGAAGCCGATGGGCAGGGGCTTCAATCTGGTAAATGAAAGAGAGTGGCATCACAAAGGTTTGTGAGTGTCTATAGTTCATGAAGTCAATCACAGTTCCAGGTGAACCATGTGCACTTATGCCAGGTCTTTTGCGACTTTTGGCTGTATTTCCATCAAGTGTCATCCTCGCTTGGGATATGTCTCAATTTTCACACTGCGAGGGAATAATCTCCCAGCGTCACTCAGCGTCACCACAGCCAGCTGTCCAGGTGCTGTATGCAGTAGCAGGACTGTTCGAGGATGGCCGTGAGGTCCCGGTATGTCTCCTCTCGCCAGGTGGGCAACAACTTCTCGTTGTTCAGCGCCTGCAACCGCGGCGCCCCGTCGCGGAGCACGTGATAGAGACACGGCCAGCGGCTCTGGATACGCAATCTGGTTCGGCGGTCGAGTGTGATGCCACGTACGATCTTACGGGCGCGGAACTCCCTCAACGCGGGAAGCTTAAGACAAGAGAAGACAAGGCCGCGGCTTTGGGAGACATCCAGGAACTGGAGGCACGGCGACTCCAAGGTGTAGGACACGCCCAGGGTGCGCAGTGGCACCAGGATGGTTAGGGTCAGTGAGCGCAGGTTGGGCAGCGAACGTATCAGCGTCTGCAATGTGGACGGCGTCACGCCCTTGAACACCCAGAAGTACTTGAGTTCCAGCACACGCAGCTGCTGGAAATGGGTAAGTAGCAGCACAGACTGGTCCGACCAGTCAAAGTGCGTCTTCAGCTTCCAGATACGAGGGCAGCACTCAGTCAGCTTGGCCAGTAGCTCCTGGAACCTGCTAACCTAATGTTGTGAGGCACACAACATCAATTTAATTGTGCACCACTGATATTGACATAGTTAATCAAAAGGTAGATGAAGAAAATTGCAATTAACATCTAAAAATCAAGATTTCAAGATTGTTCCCCCCAATGAATGAATAGCTGATGTAAATAATATCTGCTGACCTGATCCAGCTTGCAGATGCTCTCCTGTTGTGATCCAGAACTTGAAGGAACCCGCAGGTCCAAAGGTTCGAGCAACGTGAAGGTCCAGTTCAGGTCCAGGTGACCCAAGTCCACACAGTGCACATTGTCCAGCAGCTCCATCAAGAGCTCCCCCCACTGGTTGCACCTGGGAAAGGGGGCAATGGTGCATTTTGTGATTCAGGTTGATCCATCCTCTGTTGATGGTATTGCATCAATGGTATTGCATGGCTTTTCCTTGGTGATCATGGAGATTTTCAAGATCAATATGCCACGCTCAAGCAGCCGAGATGGTGTCATTTGCCTTTCAAAAATCGTATTTGCCTGCACATACTCTGCTTTTTTTGCATGTTAAGGACCCGAGACTTTGCCTTTTGTCAAGATTCTCAGTGCAACTTGCTGGAACTGCTGATTGGATTTTTAAATGTTAAATAAAGCCCCTCAAAAAAACGTTTATGACATTTCAATGATAGCAATAGTCATCTGTTATCAACATTAGTTTTACACAGAGATTCCCACTTGGAAAAACACGTAGTGAATAAATAGTAAATGGGGCCAACTTTACATGGAAACCAGTTAAATTAGAAATGCAATTTATATCATTTATTTCATGGACAAGTTCTTAACATAAGTAAGGCTTCTTCTGCACATGTGTGCCTGATAAGGTCACATTTGAGTCCTGCAGACACACGTTTACAGTTCTCTGTTTCAGTTCTCTTAATCATGGGCGAAAGTGATGCGGAACACGCCTTAACGGTATTCTGATTGGTGTCTGGGATATAAGGCCGAAAATCTGTTTTTTACCGCACATTATAACCACTTTTATTTTATAGTTGGTACTTTTTTGATAGCTTGTCATTTAGGTTCAAAGTCATTCCAAGTCTTGGATTACATGGTACTACGCCATATCATCTAGCAACATCAACAGTAAAAACAAGATTAATAAATCAATTGATGATAAAATCAATAATGAATCAATCATTGACCATTGATCAAGAAAGATTAAACGGGTCAAGTACTATTCGCACCTGTCTCCCAGGTCAAAGCTGGCCTTGAGGGTGAGCAGGCTGGCATGTCGAGACACCAGGTGGTGGGTGTAGTGGTGCACCCACGACTTCCAGCGCTCAAACTCTCGGTTGGACACAAGGAGGCCCTCGTGGCCCGGGTGCAGCGCCACGCCGCGCCGGTAGTCCGCCACCCGCCACAGCTTCCAGCAGCGCACCAGACGGCTCCAGCCAAGACACACGAGGGCGCAGTTGCACTTGTCCACGTCGTTGAGGAAGCACAGAACATGCAGTTGGCATTCCACCGGCAGTAGGTGGAAGGGGAAAACGTCCTGGGTAGGAAAGAATGCACCATTATTGGCCTAACCTGTGTCTAGTGTCTACAGTCTATAACCATACAACATATATCCTGTGTTTATTTAATAGACCCGGGGCAGGTCAAAAGGTGAGGACAATAAAACCACTCATATAAAGCTTACAGTGACATTGACATTTAAAAACCGAGCAAACACAAAAACAAGGCCGTGAGGAGATCAGTTGTGTGAATGAAATTGGTGAGCTCAGTGACTGTGTTTCCAAGGGATGCACCGATACCCTTTTTTTTTTTTTAAACCGGTACGAGTACAATAAATTCAATACTCGCCGATACCGAGTTCTACCGATACCGATGCACCCCGCCCCCACATTTTTTAAAATTTAAACAATTAAGCCTATGTTTATTTGATATATTATTCTGACATGAATGTAGGTCAGAGTAGCATAGGCAGCACCGCCTCATTTCACAGTAGCGGTATCGGTTCATGGTATCGGCAACTGTTTGACAAGTACGAGTACGAGTACATAAGTGAGTATCGGGGCCGTTACCCAATACCGGTATCGGTGCATCCCTAGCGTTTCCTTTAGCCATTTCTTAAGGTTGAATTTGAAGTTTGGATAATTGTTTGTCTCCCACATTTGAGAAGAGAGACTGTTCCGGGTGGCTCTGTCCCAGAAGCATGTCCAATTAAATGTGGTGCGCCTAAAAGGCACTTCACAAGTTCACAGTCTCCTCCAATTCCCCAATGTCTGTCTCTAAAATCTACGTTTTATTATTTTTTTAAAATGTTTTTTCCAGCCCATTCAGGCTGTTTTTTTCCAAGCTTTATTTATTAGGGTTAGTGGAAACAGGTGAAGATGGGGGGGTAGACATGCGGGAAATACGTCGGTGGTGGTATTCGAACCACCGACTCACCGCGCCATTAAGGCATATGCGTGCTTTCCAGTGCACTGCCTAACCGACTGAGCTACTGGGCAGCACTACCAAACCATACTTAACGGTTGGCAGTTTTAAGCAGCAGTTCCACAGATGTAGGTACGTAACACCGTGACGCACATTCTAAAAGCTTAAACTTAGAACGTACATATAAACGCAGCGGCCTCTTCGAGTATGCTGTTGCTACTTGCCATTTCACACGTTTTGTAACTTGCGATGTCCCTTCACTTTCACTTGTCTGTAGACTGTTGTATATAGGTGAGTCAATAAAGAAAAAATAAAGAGACAAAAATGAAAAAAAAAACATGTCGCCAACATCATTCCGTTTCTGCTACATACTCAGCATGGTAGCTCTGGCCAACAACTCACAGCGCCCTACGCGCTAAATAAGGTGCACAAGTGCGCCATTTGAGGCACAGTCTGTGTCTGAAATTGTTCCCTATCCCCTACTCCCCATATAGTGCACTCAACAGCAACGGCCGAGATTTCGGACACTACAGTGGGCGCCGTCTAAAATATTATAAAATATAATCTAAAAAACTTAAATCCGATTTCGGACTGTTATGGAAATGTGACTTGTAGAGTCACGTCTCCATTGTTCTGATTGGCTACAAGGTGTGACATCATTGGATGTCCCCTCCCATCGGCTATAAATCAGTGATGCTTCCTCATGTGTGGTGTTCGGCCATATTTTCCTGCTTAGTTCATAGCTTAGCTTAGATAGCCGATACCTGGTTGATGTCCATTATAGCTTAATAAATGAACCCTCTAGACATATTCCCATGTCAAGACTGGTCATTTCCTCTATATAGACACCTTATCTGAGCTGCCATTACAGGACACAGACAAAGTGAGCCACATATGCCTTCCTAAGCGGGATATGATTGGCTCACTCTCATTCATTGTCAACAACTGAGTGACTAAGAGAAAAAAACAAAACTTAGCCAACAGAATTGCAGCACATTCCCTAGCATTAACCATCACAAGGTTGTCATGTCGTGGGGACGTCTAGCTGTGCGTTCAGACAGGATGTCATAGTCAGGGACCGCGTGTAGCTGCCGTGAAGCGTTGCTACGCCCAAACGTCACACAGCGCTTGCCTGTTCGGTTCCGCTCATTACAGTGCGACAAACAGCTGTTCGCGTGTCTAGGCTGCGCATGCATTTTCTTCACAGCAGGAGGGAAGAGAAACACCGGAGATGAGAAAATGGATGAGGGGTATGGAAGGAGAGTGAGGGCTCGAGGGGAATCAAGATGCAGACACACACACTAAAGTCAAAGTATGATTCGGAAAGTGTTTTTCACCCCGAGATCCCACCACATCTCATCTCTCCTGTAGTCTGGCTCACCATTGGGACACCACTGAAGACTTCACAACCAGCTCTCTCCATCTCTCTCTGTCCTTGGCCACTCGCATGGGGTCACTTTTCAAATGGCTAAGTTGTAGGGATCTCCCATCCAGACATTAGATTTTGCTTCGATTGTAGTTTCTGCGCCTGACGGCTGCACATTTCCGCGTCAATTGCCACGCCGTAAGTGCAGCGCTTTGTGCCGCTCTTTCTGAACGCACAGTAAAGTGGGTGTCGGCGGGTCTTTGGCCCTGCTATACATAGGCCGATGTGCAGTTGCGTTATTCACTCTCTGTCCCCCATCACTCTCATTATAGTCACTTTATCGCTGTGTCATCTCCAGGGCTTGAAAACGAAATTATTTTTGAAACATTCCGTTCCGAACGGTTCAGGCAGGTCTCAGTTTAACGTTTTCGTTCTCGGAACCGTTCCGCCACCAAAATATCGGTCCTGAACCGGTTCGGAAGACAACTATTTTGTTCGTTCTTAAAGTTCCTTGTATTGTGCAATCTTAAGTTTAGATATAGTTTATACAAAATATGTTTGGTGGACTGTATTAACGGCATTACATTCGCTTCCTCGTCTGTCCACAAGATGGAGCCCCAGATACATGGGGCTTGACGACTGACTGTGAAAGTTGGATGGTAGCACAACCGGAAATGGTCTAGCAGACATATGATATGTTAAAATATATAGAGAACAGAAAAAAAAACGTTTTTAACCGGTTTTGTGGATTTCATAATGTTCCGTTTCTGTTCCGGAACAGTTGAAGAAATCTTTTTTTGTTTCCGTTCGCTCCTCGTAAAATTCCATGAATTTCCATTTGTTTCCGGTTTTTGTTTTCGTTCCTTGAACCGGTTCAGAGCCCTGGTCATCTCCTGTGTTCACTAAACACACGACCCTGTACATCGACTGCACCGTTCATTGACTGTCCCTGCACATTGTGTGCCCCATACACCTTCTCACTCAACTTGTGTTCTGACTGCCATACTGCACTAAGAAAAATATTGTATGTTTAAGGCAATATCCATGACCCTGTGGTGACTTCAACCCTGGTTGAATGTGCCAGGGCTTTGAACCGGTTCAAGGAACGAAAACGAAAACCGGGAACTTTTTGTTTTCTCCAGGGAACAGAAACGAAACCGGAAATATTATTATTTTTCATGTTCTGGAACAGGAACACTTATTTAAGAATAATGGTAACCGGTTAATACCGGTGTTATTTTGTAGTACTTTAAAAATGGGGTACATTACTGATTACAATTTTTAATGAGTAACATGAAACTGTAAGGGATTACTTGTGACATGCTAACATGAGATATTAGTCTTATCATGATTCCCCTAACTACCACGGTTTGCCGGTATGGATCATTTATGAAACATCAGAGATCACCTTACCCGTTGTCCAATCATCAGACTGGGATGTATTCATCACCGATGTTTATTCAGGTTCTCAGGTCAGCACAGCAATTGACACAGGCAGTTGGACTCGGGCAGTCATCCTCCTTCCCGAGATTCCCAGCAAACTGTAACTCCTCCTGGGTCCTCGCTACATTGATGTGTTCAGGCCAAACCCTTTTTTGGCATTGGCCAATCATATTACCGACACCTCTGACTCGTGCCGCATGTATTCAAATACCAGCTGACTGCAACACAGAGTGGAAGCGAGGCCATGGTTACTCTCAGCACTGTTTACCAGACAGCCGTGGATTCTGACAATATCACTTTTTAAAAGTCACCTTCCCAACCCTGACTGCAGGTATGGCGGCACTGAACGGCGGTCTTGGAGGTGCAGGCCTGGGGGGCGGTCTCAGCAACGGAGACGCTCTAAGCCACGCCTACACTGGCATCCAGCAGTACGCTGCCGCGCTGCCCTCGCTCTACAGTCACACTCTGCTTGGACAACAAGCTGCAGCTGGCAGTCAGAAAGAAGGTACAAGTGGCCGAATCTGCAACACACCATTTCAAAATCCACTTAAGGCAGCTCGCTGTGTAACAAATTACTCATTATCCACCCTGCTTCGCTCACCGTTTTGCATAAATATTGATGATATGAAATACAGACAAATACGACTTCAAGACACACACCGATCGTGTCACATGTTCTTTTGGACCAATGGGATGGCTGCACTTGTTTCACTTGTACGTCCGATTCGTAGGTCCGAAGATGAGTAAGTGGAGCGGACTGCGCAGATTATTAAATCTTGAGGTTAATTACGCACTAGAACATTTCGGTGTGGGATAGCACACCGCAAGTTACCAACATCCTTTCTTAATAACAGTCATTGTGTGCTCCCACTGAATAGACAAGTTGCATAATAAGTCAGAACACAGCAAAGACCAGAGGCACTACAAGTCCTAGTCAGGGAATAGATGTTACCAGAACTACCCACTGCATATACGCATCTAGACAGCAGGCTTCGTCCCTCGCAGTTCCTAAGTGTCTCTTAAAGATGCACTTCTTTCATTTTTCTTGGTGGAATTTTAATTGGTCTGCTAACATATGTCATCAGAATTTATTTTGTTCTGTGTCCCCCTTGTATCCCTTGTTCATAAAAAACCTGTGATTCAAATTGCGGTTTGAATACGGCCTTAATTGCATTGGCCACATTGCACGCAGTCTGTCTCACGGTTTCCTCTTGCCATGCATGTTTGCCAACCTCCAGGACCTGAAGGTGCCAACCTGTTCATCTACCACCTCCCTCAGGAGTTTGGAGACCAGGACATCCTGCAGATGTTCATGCCCTTTGGCAACGTGGTGTCCGCCAAAGTGTTCATTGACAAACAGACCAACCTCAGCAAGTGTTTTGGTAACGGCCCTTTCTTGCTCATTTCAAATGGATGAATGAATGAATGTGTTGAGCATAAAAATCATTATGGGCGAAAGTCCAGTGACAAACTTAACTTCTGGGAGGCCATAGTAGTCAAAAAAGCTTTCCCCTCACCTTATTGCCTTATATATCTCATTCTTATTATATATTTGATCCAGGTCATTTCCCTCTGTTAATAATTGTCTACACACCCTTTTCCGCGCTCCTTTAAATAGCGTCCTTTTTCCGTCAATCGTTTGCTTTTTTTGCTACTCACCTCCTCGTGTGGCCCCACCTTGTACGTATGGCATGATATTCTTTTCATTTTTTTTAAAGTTATTTCAGCTCCATTTTCCATTTTATTGACAGGGTTATTTTTAGAAGATGGGATGGGGGAGATCGGAGAAAGGCATTGCAGAAAGATCAGAGAGGGGAGGAGAACTGGGAATTAAGTTAGCCTGGCCAGCCAGAAGCAACAACAGAAGCAACATCGCTAGACGTTTGCATTGGGTCTGGGAAAATCATGCAAGCCGCCGGTATGGATTCAATCGTCCAATCAGCGCGGACATGGGGGGAGTTTGTACGGGCTACGCAAGACGTGGGCGGAGTTTGTGCGGTTCTCACGCCTCCACACCCACCTACTGCGCTGTGACTGGATAACACGATTTGATTGACAGTTTTTTTTTTACGTTTTCCGACCCTGGTTTTACCAGACCCAATGCAAATGCCTAGCGTTGTTGCCTGGTTCTGTTCATTATCTCTCCCTGTTCAGCTGGGTGCGAAAATTCCCTAAATGCTGCTCCCTGACCCATTGTCTTTTCAAGGTGCCCAAGGGAATCAGGGAGCTCCTCCGAACAGAGCCATGCCATCAAAATCTACAATACAGGAATCCATTCAGCAGCTTCACTTGCGTTCCTTGACTTAAGTGATCCTGACAGTAACTGAAACTATTTTGGGCCAGAAACACCCACCGAGAGCAAGCACCACCAATGAGATAAAAAAAAAAATTGCCGCTGCTAAAATGAAACGCCTCGATTTGATGGATTAGTTCCATCAAATGCCCCAAATATGCAAAGTAAGATGTTGAGAGTGCTGACTTATAGCCAAATCACTGCAACTCATGTTTCAGTCCACTGTCTCCTATAAGAAAAATGGCATCCTGTGATTGGACCCATAACTGTGGTGAGACAGAAAACACAGACCTTACAACTCAGTGAAAAAGACAATGGGTCGGTTGGAATTCAGGCACTTCTGCACTTCATGCACTTTGTTGGAGTGCGTAGTGCTGTTCCGATTCAAACGCGTCATAATGAAGTGCGCCACAAGTACTGGGATGGTGCACTACAAATGGCCAAAATTAAAAGCGCTCGACGATGGACACTTCAAGCAATCTTCAGACGCTATTTTTAAATGTATTTATTTATTCATTTTAGGGTGCTTTTTTTTCAAGTTATATGAGCCAAAGCGCCGTTTTTCATTCTTTATTGAGAACGATAGTGACAAGATTAATTCTAAAACTGGGATGAAGAGTCGGGGGGGAGACATTGCAAAAAGCCAGACAGGGTATGTGAACCCACGGCGCTGCTCGGCCTGTGGCCTGGGGGATGAGCTGTCTAAACACTGCCCCCCGCTAATTTTTTGTGCACAAAGCAAACGAAGCGCAAACTATGCAAACTGGAAGACAGCCAAGATGACCATTTTCTTGGCTGCTTTGAAGGGGCATGCACATCTTTATGTTAGGCATTTAAGAAGGAAAAAAAACACATTTCTAGCATGCAGTATTTTTCTAGTCACTTGCCGGTTTGGGGTGAGAGTTTGGGGGTGGGGGAGGTTCATGGGCTAATCCAACATGTAAGTCACGCTTTATCATTTTTGTGTGACAACTGACTAGTGTGCATCCTCTTGTGGTAACGTAAACAACATACAAATGGAAGTTTCCACCTGATCCATTAAACCATGGGGAGGGGTCACCAGATATGGGCAGAGTAGCCATAAAAATGACTTAAGTAAAAGTATTGTTACCTCAGCAAAATATTACTCAAGTAAAAGTCAAAAGTAGTCATCCAAATAGTTACTCAAGTAAAAAAGTACTCCACCAAAAAGTTACTTAAGTAGCAAAAGTACTGAGTAACTTTCAGTAAAAAAAAATCTCTATTCAAAATGTAAGTGAATGCCTCTTCTTGATTTACAATCCCTGGAAATCTCCCCGCTTTTCATATCCTCCTGGAAGGAGAGATATTGGAGAGAGAAGAGAAACCAAGAGAGAGAGCAAGAGAGAAAGAGACAGAGAGAGAGATAGATCGAGAGAGATAGAGAGAGAGATATGCCGCCAAAATATGTGCCGACAGTTCCCAACGAGTACTTTTTACTGACATTTCAGTAAAAAAAAAAATTTTTTCACCTCAAATTTACTCAAGTAAAAGTAAAAAGTAACTTGTGAAAAATTTACTCCAAAAGTAAAAAAGTACACAAAAAATTGTAACAGAGTAAATGTAACGCGTTACTACCCAACTCTGGGGGTCACACATCCAGCTTTTAACGGAAAGTACCGCACATTGTAAAAAGGAAATAGAGCTGGAAATCATTCAGACAGACCATAGGAAAAGTCTCCAGTAATACATAATCAAATGTGTCTTTGACAATTCTTATCTCTCTCTGTCTGCCAGTTTTGTCCGCTATGATAACCCAGTGTCATCGGTCAAACAGCACACTAGCGCATTATGTGTAGTGCATACTAGGTAGGACTACAAACAGAACTACAACATGTTAAGCTGGGCAGTGGTTAGCATTGCTGCCTCACAGCTAGAAGGTCCTCTTTTCCTTTCTGTGTGGAGTTTATTTGTTCTCCCCCGTGTCTTCGTGGGTTTTCTCCAGGCACTCTGGTTTCCCCCACCACCAAAAACATGTTCTAGTTAACCTGCTCCAGTCAGTGCAACTGGCCAAGGCACTGGCTTATTAGTGTGGCAAGTGTCCATCGGTCACGGACAGGGCATCAATTGGCTCACTTTCAGGCCACTGGGATTTAAACAACACCTTAGGACAGCACCCTATGCTCTAAAATAGTCCACCGGCCAGGTCTCAAGAGATATGATAATTCAATGTTGTGGTTAGTCTTAATCTCTTTCTGGGTCAGGTTTTATAAACCATGATAATAGTCTGCTTTGGTTATCCTAATCTCTACCTCTCTCTCTCTCACTCTCTTTGCCTGAGTTCCTCAGGTATGACAATCCGATACAGTGATTCTTAATCTTTCTTTCCCTGCAAGGTTTTGTCAAACCACTGTTGCTGATTAAAATGTCTCGCAGGTGTGGCTGTGTGTTCCCCAGACGATCCCTCACGGAATGTGCCACTCATGGACAAGCAGCCTGCAATAATTTTCTCTCTGTTTTTTCCAGGTTTTGTCAGCCATGTTAACTCGGTGCCACTGGTCAAATGGCACACTAGTGCACTATTTTTAGTGCCTAGGGCGCTGTCCAGAGTTCTTGGTCAAATTCTAGTGCATTGAAAGTGGCCCGCAGTATATTATATCTGTTATATCTAAGGCAGACAGGTGATAGTGAAGGGACACTGCAAGTTACAAAGCAAAAGTAGCAAAAGTAGAAAAGGTATTGCAGGTGAGGAGGCAGCTGCATTTATATGTAAGTTCTGTTACACTTATCAGAGTTTTCAAGCTGTTATGCAGTATGGTGTTACGTAGCTACATCTGTGGAGTTGCTGTGAGCTGTTAAGAATGAGAATTAAGATTGGTAGTTACCGCATAACTATTTATTACTTTTTGTGCAAGTTTTCGGATGGTGGATTATTGGAGCTAGCGCTACATATAGAAAAAAAAGTGCTGCAATTATGTGCACAACGTGCAAACGTTATTTCCGGTGTGTGGGAAACAGAGTTCAATTTGAGACAGCACTAAACCGCGACAGTGGTACGCTAAAAAGCAGTGCATTGAAACTTAGTGCACTTTCTCTCTCCCCACGCTTTCTCTCTCTACCAGGTTTTGTTAGTTATGATAACCCATTGTTATGGATTTACTAGTCTCTCTGTCTTACTCTCTCTCTCTACAAGGTATTGTCAGCTATGATAACCGATTGTTATGGACTTCATAATCTTTATATCTTTCTCTCTCTCTCTCTCTCTCTCTCTCTCTCTCTCTCTCTCTCTCTCCCTCTCTGTCTCTCTCTCTCTCTCTCTCTCTACCGGGTTTTGTCAGCTATGATAACCCATTATTATGGATTTACTAGTCTCTCTCTCCCACTCTCTCTCTCTACAAGGTTTTATCAGCTAAGATAACCGATTGTTATAGACTTCATAATCTTTCTCTCTTACTCTCTCTCTCTTTATCTCTCTCTCTCTCTCTCTCCCAGGTTTTGTCAGCTATGATAACCCATTGTTATGGACTTTCTGATCCCTCTCTTGTAATGGCAGCTCAGATAAGGTGTCCACGTAGAGGGAATGACCAGTCTTGACACGGGAATATGTCTAGAGGGTTAATTTATTAAGCTATACTGGACACTAGCCGGGTATCGGCTAGCTAAGCTAAGCTATGAGCTAAGCAGGAAAACATGGCCGAACACCACACATCAGTAAGCATCACTGATTTATAGCCGATGGGAGGGGACATCCAATGATGTCACAACTTGTAGCCAATCAGGACAATTGAGGCGTGACTCTACAACTCACATTGCCATAACACTCTCTCTTACTCTCTCTCGCTCCCAGGTTTTGTCAGCTATGATAACCCATTGTTATCGACTTTCTAATCTCTCTCTCTCTCTCTTACTCTCTCTCTCCCAGGTTTTGTCAGCTATGATAACCCATTGTTATAGACTTTCTAATCTCTCTTACTCTCTCTTACTCTCGCTCTCTCTCCCAGCTTTTGTCAGCTATGATAACCCATTGTTATGGACTTTCTAATCTCTC
>OMKY01059724.1:2084-21934 GCA_900302395.1 Bregmaceros cantori | reverse complement strand
TATCTTACTACAGTATCTAACATTGTCCATGTTGTCAAAATGCTACAATTTTATCAAACATTAATGACCCCTGCCCCCGCCCCCTGAGGCATCAAACAAGAACACACACTTAGTACACACATGCCACATACCTGGCACAGTACAACAATTGCACTGCACGCACACACACTGAATAAACCACACACACATACACTTAACAATATACATACAAATTGCACGCACTCACACACACAGACCCACAGTGACACAAGTCGACGCAAATTGTAAGTGCACGCACACACACATACTCACACAAGTGCACGCACACAGAGTCACACACACACTTATGCAAGTGCTCAGACAAACACCCCCACTCAAATGCACGTTCACACATACAGACACACAGACACACAGACACAGTCAAACACACTCACGCAGGAGGAGCACATACACAAACACTCACGCAAATGCACACTCACACACAGTCAAACACACACAATCAAGAGCACACACACTCAAACTCACATCCACACACACACATGCACACACAAACATGAACTCACACGGATGTACACTATCAACTACACTACACCCACACACAATCAAACACACACACAAACACACACTCCCCCACACAGACAGTTTAACAGTTGATGTTTTTCTCACCTTGTTCTAGCGTTGTTATTTATTCCTGCATTGCATGTGTTGGAGACGCACACTCACAGTCCAATGACGATCAGCCAGTATTTCCTGGTTGCTATGGCAGCCAGCAAAGACTGCCTTTGTGGACCACACCATCAGCCAGCCGCTACCACAACAAAGAGAGCGCGGCCAGGAGAGTGTGTGTGTGTTTGAGTGCGGGGGTGTGTGTGTGTGTGTGTGCGCGCGTGTGTGTCCAGGAGATAGGCAACTTTCTCCAACAATGTCGTCAATATTGTCATTTCAACCTGAGTGGTGACCTCATATTTCTCATGGACATCATTCACACAATACAATCTTTCACACACACATGCATCAAATCATCTCACAGAGACTAAATGGTTCTGGAACATTTCCCCCCAAGCAAATTGTGACACTCACAGAGACCGGAGGATACTGGAAAATTCTAGCCTAGTGAGCCAGAACCAATGAATCGTTTAGGCACGACCATTGGGTCTGGTAAAACCAGGGTTAAAAAACGTGTCAAACTGTCAAAAAAGTGTCAATCAAATCGTGTTATCCAGTCAGGTGCGATAAGCGGCGTGGAGGCGTGACCATCAAACTCCACCCACATCTCAATTCGAATAATTTGATAGGTCGCCAGGCTAGGAAAATTCCCGATAGGGAATTTCTGTACAAAGCGTCAACATAATGAAAGACAACCAAAAATAAACATTGGAATCCGTTAGAAAAAAAAAAGCGGATGCTGGGGAGGTGGTGGATAGCAGAGTGGACGGCTGGAATGCAAAAAGGTGGGAAAAATGATGGCTACTTAAGTACGATTTCTTTGTCGCATAGGAATTAATCTGATTGGACGAAAACGTGTCCAATTACGACAACATGGCATTCTCCATCAAACTGTTCCTTGCTGAGAGTAGAGGTGGACAATATACCGAAAAAAACTGATATACCCAACAAAAAAACGGTGTGCCTGTCTCCATTCCATTTATTGCACACAACATAACAAATACAACTAACTTGAAGAGTTTACGTAAATTCAGGACTCTGCATGGACAGGGTGCAGACAGCTAATAAATGCGCCTGTCCAGGGTACTGAATTTTCGTAAACTCTTCAATTTAGTTGCATTTGTTACATACTGTGCAACCCTGACCAGGGTCCTGCATTTACATGAACCCTTCATTGCATTTCTTCTGTTTTGAGAACCAGGCTTATGATTCCCTCCAGTGACCAATGTTACAAAATTATTTATCCATAAAGAATTAAGATTGAGGCATGTTAGGGTCTCTGGTCAACATATGTTTTATATTTTGTAATACATGAAGATGGACAGATCTCAAACAGCCAGTGTCTGCCAGCATATGCTGTCAAGATATTCCACTGTTTCACAGAAACTTGGCATCTTATGTAAAAGTTGATAGTACATTTCTTATCACAACTCAATGCACGATCGGTCTTCTCGTCCAACAGCAGCCAAGCAACACAGCGTCTTTTCGTCTCGTTGGATTGTGGTAACTTGGGGTTCCGGTAACTTGCACGATGATGCTCCACAGCCTTTAACGCAGCGATTCCCAGGCATGTCAGCTTTCGGCAGCGCTGGCGCACCGTGCGCGTGCAGGAATGTAAACGTGTATCTATGCAACTCCGCCTGGCTAGAGGAGGTGCTACTGCTCATGGGGGGAAGATTTTTGGAAGCGGTGTGACGTCACGATCTCGTTCCTCATAGTGTTGTTGTTCATTGATAATATTGAATATCTCAAATCATTAGAAGTACCTTCTACCATACAAACACAGACAGTGTGTATGTCTGAATGATTTCCAGGGTCCAGTTAGTACCAGGGATCTTGTGAAGCTGTAGATTTCAGGTATAACAACTGTGAAACAAGGAGAAGGTGGGAAGTAGGTCATTAGAAATGACTGAATGAATGAATGCAAAATGAGATAAAAATGTCTTCATGTTTTTATATTAAACATTCAAGTTAATATTAAAATTAATCAGCATGTGTACATGATTTAATAATCAGTGCAACCCATTCCATTTTCTCATTCTTTTTGGAATTACTAGTAGAAGCAGCCAGCCTATTGGTCCAGAAGAACATGTGACAACTCGGTGAGTCGGATTTTGACTGTATTTCATTAATATTTATCCAAAATGGTGAACAAAGCAAGGGGGGGCGATGTATAACTGGTCACAAACCGACATCTAGTGTCAGTCTACTCACTTTTTTCCGGTGAGCGATGGCTTGCTTGTTCCATAGCAGGTCAATGAGTAGGTCCCGCTTAAGGCGTTGGAGGCCCTCTACTGACGAAGGAAGGCACTGCACGGGCGGCTGGACCACAGCACCTTTCAAACATAATGAAACTGGAATCAATGTTAGTGACTACTAGATGAAAATTAGTCGTTGGCTAACTCTGGTCCATTTACATGATCTTGTCATTTTGATCAATGACAGTTACACAATTAAACTTTTTTTTTTTTTTTAATTGTCCATGCATCACACGCGACTAGAACGAACATTGGATCTGGTGTTCTGCATATCAGGAGTATTATTTAAAAATAAATAAATCACAGCACAGTAGGCGGAGCAAGTGGCGACGGCGCTTCCTGGTCACGTAACGTACCAAACTCCGCCCAACGCGTCTCTGATTGGCCGATTGTCAAACACCCAATAATCTGATTTGTTGGATTTGCTCGACACCAGACCCAGTGTTCGTTCTAGTCGCGTGCGATGCGTGGACGATCAGTTGATTCTGGCTAGTCTCCAATCACAAACTGTTTACTGTGCGTCACTCCTCCACAAAGTGCTAGAAGCAAGGCCTTATATAGATTCAGATGTACACGAGTCCCGAACTCACAAGTCTGAGTCTGGGGTCGAGTCCGAGTTGAGTCCGAGTCTTTAGGGTACAAGTCCTAGTAGAGTCTTGAGTCATTTTTAAAGTAGTTAAAAATGACTTCTTCTTCTTCTTCTATTGTTTAACGGTGATCGACACTTGTCTGAGCATGCCTTTGCACGTGTGGGTGGAAAGGAAGTGGAAAATAATGGATTTTTTTTAAGCCAAAAAAAGAGGGAAAGACTCGTCAAATACTCGTCGAGAGTCATTGACCTAGATTCCCGAGTTGAGTCCGAGTCTTTAGGGTGCGAGTCCGAGTCGAGTCTTAAGTCCCGTTTTTGGTGACACGATCGCGAGTCGAGTTTTTTGACTGGAGTCTGCATCTCTGGTATACGTTCATGTTTACTCACTGGTGCTCTGCTCCGGGCAGCCATTGGGGGGCGCCATGCCTCTGCTGCTCCAGCCAGACGTTGAGGACGACTGTCCAGCTCCAATAGCTGGAGGCACTTCCTGATGGGGCTGGATTGCGTTCTCTGCCTCGACCTTCTCTGGGGTCTCTGGGAGTTTCTCAAGATGTGGCTGCTCATCCTGTGTGGCGTCCAGGTCAAGTTCTGGTGTCCTCTTCTGGTCGTCTGGCGGGCCCTGGGAAGGGTTCAGTTCACAAGTTTGCTCCGTTCTGGGGTCCTGGGAATGTTCTGTTGTTTTTTGCTCTTCCGCTGTTGGTTCCTGGGACGTTTCCAGGGGGATTTTGGCTTTGGATGCATGTCTGTGTGAAGACACCCTCTCCTGGTCCTGGAGAGGGTGAAAATGGAAATGAATTGGACGAGCAAAACAAATTCCATAAATGATTGTATTCATTCACTAATATTTTCTTTTTTTGTTATTTTTAGTTGTTCTTTATTCTTTATTAAGAGAGTGACAGGATTATATCGGAAACTGGGATGAAGAGTCAGGGGGAGAGATAAGAGATAGCAGAAATGCCAGAGAGGGTATGCGAACCCACAGCGGTGCTTGGCCTGTGGCCTGGGGGACTCTGCCACCGCGCACCCCCTTCATATATATTTTTTAAACACATTTGACATTATTAGTAGAGTGGATTGCCCTAATGTGGGCCCTTTTTTGCAGCTTCCTAATGTGGGACGGTCAGTTGCCTAAGGTGGAACAGTGAAACGTAGTGTTGAGCAGTTGAACCTAATGTTACACACATTACCATAGATTGCTTTTAACCATAGTTTCCTTGACATTCATTAGTTTAGGGAGGAGCCAGAGCCTCTGGAGCTTAGGTGTCCCACATCAGGTAGTGTCCCACTTTAGGACGTAATTTCTGGGTTAATTAATATCCGATCACCATCTAAATGTCAGTGACTCACAGTGAACCTGGGCAGTGGTACCGCAGTGTGGGTCCACCAGAGGTGATCTCTGCTGCAATCCAGACTGTATGTGACGTCTTCAAACTGCTGCTGAGCCTGCCTCACTGCTGCCCTCAGCAGGAAGCCTCGGGCAGTGCCCTGCATGGAACAAGCAAGACATGAATGAGCTGAAAGTGATGGAATCGAGCGATGATAATTGATTCATTTTAAGATTTCCCCTGGTGATTTTTTTTTAATAAAAAAGAAATGAAAAGAATGTTGTACTGTAATACTTCAGATGCTCGCATGCTGCATGGGCGTTACCGAATGGAAGCCCATGTAAATTGCATGCTTCCAATTTTCCCTTTGATAGTGTGTTGCTCAACTGTGCACTTATCTACTCCTCCTGACTGTGAGCCGAGACTGAATCGAATTTCCCAAATGGGAGTCAATAAACTATTCTGATTTTGATTATTCTGATAATGGATAAAACATTACGACAAGTCAACAACCCTTTATAAATCATATTTTTGAGAACATTCAGGATAGTTTATAATCCAAAAAGGGAAATTCCAGTTGCACAATAAACTCAGTAGGATCAGTAGTAATAGAGCAAACTAGTGAACAGGTAATTATATTGTTATAGGCATGTTTCCATGTGGGTGTATGATACCAGGGGGTGCTGCGGGATAAAAAGTCACACACACAACACAATTCAATAGGTTAGAAACAGATCACGTGGGAAGTGTGAGTTCCCAGCATGCAACGGGGCTGAAAGATTTACAGAGATAGAAACTGTTACAGTCCAGACATTGGTAAATCGGCTGTTCAGCCTATTGCTGTCGGTACAATCACTGTGTAATACATGACTGTTTCACATGCGTTACTAAAGTGTGTTTTCTTTTGGGGATGAATCAAGTCTATCCCTCTCTTTCCAGCCCCCTCGTTGGTGTGTTAACCCCACGTGCATTTTCACTGACATATTCATATAAATGTGTGTTATGATTTTACACCATCCCCCCAGTAGTTACAGCTTATTCACCGGCGTCCCAGTTAGCTGCACTAGCCCTCTGTCTTACTTGGAAGCGAATGACCACCTTCTCCAGAGCGCTTCGCTCCATCACCATGGCAACGACGTTCTGTTGTTATTGCGATCCTTCTTCTCCCACCACAGCACATGCTTCTCGGCTTCGAGGGCTTCACTGGTTAGAAAATAAATGGCATCAGAAAGGAAAATTAGTTTTAAAGCGGGAAAACTTTACCCGGAAAAGACGACTGCTAAAAAGAAAAAAGAAAAAAAAAAAGCCAATCCGGAAGTGCACCACTTCCGGTTTTAATTCCCATTGCCCCAACCGAGAACAACTTTTAGTAAAATAGTTTTTAAATATACTGGCATAACAATAAAATGTGAACTTATGTATTCATTAACGTATGTATTTTATTCACTGACTGTTTTATTTTGTTTCGTTTCTTGTGTAATCAAATCAAACTTTATTTAAACCGCACATTTCATGCAGAACAATTCAAAGTGTGTTACAGCAACAAAAGAAAGCAAAACAACAATAATAAAAGGTACACTTACCCCCCAAACTTCCCAAACTATTAAAGCAACCATACGCGCGCACGCACACACACACACACACACACACACACACACACACACACACACACACACACACACACACACACACACACAGGTAATGGATTTGTCATTACAATGATAGACATGGCTTGGCACCGAGAATATACAGAAAGAGGAAACGCTGGAGTACTAAATGACAAAAATAAATGTTAGACTATAACAAAAATAAATGACTACACAGATAAACAAATAAAAAACAATACACATATTTACCATTATAGTAATACAATGACAATAGAGCTAATGATAATAAATAACAAATAAGTAAATACATACTTAAATAAAACGTAAAAAAAAAAAATAATAGTAATGTAACTCGTATATTTCCGGAGGAAGTGACGGAGTCACCCGAGTTAAAAGATTCCCCGCTAACAGTAAAACAACTATTAACACTTCAATGTAAATGAACGTATCGTGTATGAATGGCATGGCTTTAACTTTGACAGTTATGTGTTTATTATGAGGACTGAACATCTACCACCAACCATTGGATCTGATGATGATGATGATGACACATGTTGGTGCACAGTCTGCTACAAGTGGAGACTTTAAAGTAAAATGAACCAGAGAACCTTGTTCCAGACCTGGGGTGCACCGTCGTCCTCCGCGGCAGCCCCAGCCCCAGCACCGACCAAGGCTCCGGCGGCTCCCCGCAGCAAGCCCACCGCCCCCGGGAAGGCTGGTGGCACCGCCAAGCAACGGCGTCCGCTGCCCCGCAGTCAGCAGCAACAGCAGCAGGCGGTGGAGAGTCGCTCTGCGCGGCCACGGGTCCCGGCGGAGAGCCGCTCGCTCTGGCCGGAGGTTTGTCAAAGTCAACTTTTATTAAATGTTTCTCTGAGTAAGTGGCAAAAAGTAAATTAAAAGGTATAGTATTTTTTGTTAAAACTTAAGTACGTTGAAAATAAAATAGTTACAAATCTGATTGAGTTACTTTGAAGATTGCCACTGGGGGTGGGATTTGAATTACCACTGTTTCCCTATTAAGTTGTCACTGACTAGCTTGTACTATTAACAGTGTTAATTACTGCCACTGCATCACCTTTTGCTTTAATTATTATAACAGCAGATATAATATTATGTGTTGTTATTTATCGCTGCTTGGTGCAGATTGTACATCTCCATGCTAATGTTATCAGCATCTTGCTTTTCACCCATGTGTTTTTCAAGATCCAAGATTCAGATTCAGTTTAATTTGCCATATTGCATATATACTGTAACGAAAGGCTGTCCCCTCGTGGCGGAGCTGGGAATAGAGGAACTTACATCGGCAATAGCTGAACTCAGCTATTGCCGAGGTTCGTTCAGACACTATTTAAGGGCCGCGCTGGTACATGCTGAGACACCAACGGTGTCAGACCAGCATGCACCGCGCTGGTGCATCTCATTACACTGCCCCCTCCCGACATGGCACTCGTCCCGAGAGTGCCACTTCCTGACACCAATGTAACGAAAGGCTGTCCCCTCGTGGAGGAGCTGGGAATAGAGGAACTTACATCGGCAATAGCTGAACTCGGCCATTGCCGAGGTTTGTTCGGACTCTATAAAAGGGCCGCGCTGGTACATGCTGAGACACCAACGGTGTCAGACCAGCATGCACCGCGCTGGTGCATCTCATTACAATACAGCATTATACACACTTTAGTTGGGCATGAAACGACTCTCTCAAGATCAACAGGTAATGAACAAGGTCAACACAACAAGAAAGAAAAGCAGCACATAAGTTATAAAGTGGCATTGACATAGAATCTGTACATGTAACATGTCAACAAATCAAGCAGCGCTACTCTCTGCGTTCAGTAGCATCACCGCACGTGGGAAGAAACTGTTTCTCTCAATGCAGTCTTTAGGCACCAAGTGTCATGCAGGGAGGCATGTTTATGTGTGTATATTGCTTGGATATTCAAACGTGGCGACTGAAGCAGGTTTTGTTTTGTTTTTGTTTTTTTTCGTTAAAAAGGTCCGGGCCGAGAGCCGTTCCCTGTGGCCGCAAGTCGGCCAGAGTTCGGCAGGCGGGGAACCAGACGACTCGGATGACGACGTGCTGTTTGTTGGCGTCCAGGAAGCTGAGAAGTCACTAGAGGCTATACATCAAGGTGTCATGATGTTTATTTTGTTTGATAACTTGGGGTGGTGTTTTGCTGTTTTAATATGTCAGATAAATAGGTAGATGGCTATATACTAATACTTCATTGATCCCCACGCAGAAAAAGTATGTAATGTAATAGACCTATGCAAAAGTATTAACAAGCAATCCTAACAATATAAAATGTGGATGATCCAAAATATTTTAAAACTAGAAGTACTCAGAAATTGCAAACCTGCGCCGTAGTGGTAAAAAAAAATAGTACTTTTAGTGCTATCAGTATGTGTGGCTAGCCATTATCAATGCAAGTGATCGTACAGTAGTAGCCTGGTGAGCCAGAACCAATGCATCGTCCACGCATCGCACATCGCTAGACGTTGCATCGCTAGACGTTGCATCGCATGCCGTCTAGTGATGTGCGGCGCGTGCATGATGCGTTTGTTCTGACACGACAGGCTAGTAGAGTAACACGATAGCGCGCTCCCTCTTGTAATAGTTAGGAAGCTGACGATGTTGGACCTAACCAATCACACTGATTTTTACATGGAAACGTGATTGGCCACCCCGTGCACAAACCAGGTAAGGAACTATCCAGCTGTTGGTGAAGTATTTTATGTTGTACGGCGCAGCAAGCGCGTGGCCGGGATACGCAGTCAGGCGGGACGTCACTACGGAGAACGGGGATCGTTCACCCGTTAATATTAATGAAGTATGACTATTATGTTACATATAGGCTACAGAAATGCACCAACATTTAATCACTTCTTCCTTGCGTCGCTTTCTCTTTTTAACAAATTGTGCAATTCTACTGTACAGATTCCACAGATGCGGCCTCCCGCACGTTGCCCCCTCCCTCCGACCGTCCGGGTCACTCTCTCCCGGGCCTGCCAGGCCTGGACGTGTCTGCGGCCGCCACCTGGATCTACCCCACCAACTACCCCGTGAGAGAATACCAGTTGACCATCTCCGAGGCCGCGCTGCTCCACAACACGCTGGTGTGCCTGCCCACCGGCCTGGGAAAGACTTTCATTGCCGCGGTCGTCATGTACAACTTCTACCGATGGTACCCGGCGGGGAAGATTGTGTTCATGGCTCCCACCAAGCCACTGGTGGCCCAGCAGATACAGGCCTGTCACGGAGTCATGGGCATCCCGCAGAGCCATATGGCGGAACTGACCGGTACGCTGTCTTCTATAGACGAGTTCGGTACTTCCAGTTAGGCAGAACGTCTAGGTCTAGTCAGAACGCCACTTCCGTGCCCATTTATTTTGCTGTGTTTTTGGCTATTTTTCAACACGTCTACTGAGTGGGAGCACACACCTACAGGGTTATTTAAAAAAGGATGGTGGTAATTTACGGTGTGCTATTCCACACCCAAATGTTATTGTGCGGATATGTGCAACCCATTCCATTTACTCATTCTTGTTGGAATTACTAGTAGAAGCAGCCAGCCTATTGGTCCGGAAGAACATACGACTGCTCGGTGAGTAACTTCAAGTCGGATTTTGGCTGTATTTCATCAATATTTATACAAAATGGTGAACGACGGGAGGGGGCTGATGTGTTAGCCAGGCAAGCCAGACCCAATGCATCGTCCACGAATTGCACATCGCTAGACGCTGAATCTAGCGATGTGCAATTTGTGGACGGTGCATTGCGTCTGGCTTGCCAGGCTAGTGATGTGTAGCTGGTCACAGACCGACATCTAGTGGTCGGATTTTGAACTGGTGTGTGTTTTGTGTGTTTTGTGTCGACAATAAGGCACCGTAAGTGGCCAACAGAACAGCGGGACGAAATGACTGCCCATTGTTTCATGCGTAAACCCATCTATAGACGTGTTTGGCGGGTACTTCCGGTTAGGCTGAACGTCACTTCTGTGCCTATTTATTTGGCCGTGTTTTTGGCTATTTTTCAACATGTCTACTGAGTGGGAGCACACACCTACCGTGTTATTTAAAAAGGATGGTGGTAACTTGCATTGTGCTATTCCACACCCAAATGCTCTCACGCGGATCTGTGACCCACAAACGCTTGATTAAATCTGCGCAACCCATTCCATTTACTCATTCTCGTTAAACTGTCATTGTAAAATTGCTTAAAGTTGCTGTAAAATTTCATTTTAAATCTTGTGGTAATTCACAGATGAGGGATTGGGCGTAGTGTTAACTTTCTGGGGAGGTTGTTTTCATTTCATGTTTTGTTGTTCATGTATTTGGAAGTTATTCAACAAGACTATAGACGAGTTTATGTGTGAAACACGGTCATTTTGTCCCGCGCTGCTGCAGGTCACTTCCGGTGTCTATATATATGTATGTACATAAAGTCTGGTAGAGGGCCGCGGTACGTGGACAGAAAACACACAAAACGAACACCAGTTCAAAATCCGACCACTAGATGTCGATCTGTGACACATCACTCTCCTTGATTCGTTAACCTTGTTTTGTATAAATATTGAGGAAATACATGGAATACAAATGGGTCACAGATCTGCACGATAGTATTTGGGTGAGGAATAGCACACCGCAAGTTACCACCACAAGTTTTAAATAACCCTGTAGGTGTGTGCTAGCCAAATACACGGCAAGATAAATGACACCGGAAGTGACGTTCAGAGACCGGAAGTACCCCCCAAACTCGTCTATATTCAATTCATTGGTGATTATTGACTGATTTAGTCAGACTCATTAACAGACTGAAACAGTCTGTTAAACGTTGTGCCCAGTTTGTAATGAATTCCAATGTAAAAGCCCCACAATGAACATCCAGCCCTCTGCTGCCTCCCGTAGGCAGCACAGCAGCAGCCCAGAGACAGTCCCTATGGAGGTCCCGCCGTGTCTTTTTCCTCACGCCCCAGGTGATGGTGAACGACCTGTCCCGGGACACTTGCCCTGCCGCGCAGGTCAAGTGTGTGGTCATCGATGAGGCCCACCGGGCGCTGGGGAACCACGCCTACTGCCAGGTGAGGATCTGACTACTACCAGTGGAGGCCCTGCTCACATCTAGCCTGCAAGCCAGAACCAAAGAAACGTTCACACATCAAACTCAAAGTTTGTTTATTCGTATAGCACTTTTAATGCAGAGCAACACAAAGTGCCTTACAGAAAAAGAACATTGAACAGTACTACAATACCCACAGCCTCCCACATAAGCAAACTGGCACACACTCAATCACAGACACACACACACAGACGCATACAGTGGGCTGATGTACCGATGGCGGTAACATCCTAATTATAAGCCAGATCCAAGAGATGTGTCTTGAGCTTCTTCTTTAAAACACCCACAGTCTCCATGGCCCTGAGGGCCTACAGTAGAGATAGAATTCTGGGGAGAGTGTGTGTCTATAATAATCTCATATTGCAGGTGGTGAGGCAGCTGATGGCCCAAACCAGGCAGTTCAGGATTCTGGCTCTCAGTGCTACTCCAGGAGGTGACCCTAAGGTAGGATGTTATTATATTAAGCAAATCCAGGACCAATTCATGCATCACATACGATGCATGAATGAAGAGGGTAGGATCCAAAATTCCAAATGAAGTTATCAAATCACAGCGCAGTAGGCATGACTAGTGGCAAGTTACCTACAACAGCAAGGCTGTGATTGGTTAACGGCTGCACTTTTGGGTCACGTCACGTACCAAACTCCGCCCACACGGCACTTTGATTGGACTGAACAAAATACTTCGATTGGTTGTCTGCTTGGTGCAAAAGTTGCCAGGCAAATAAAAGATATGTTAATAAAACTGCTGCATTAACAGTGATTTTATATTGACATGTTCTCGTCCCCCGGCCCCTCTAGAAAATGGCTTCGCTGAACATGGATGTATTACCTCCATGGTGCAGGTTAATATTACTAACAGCTAGAGGTGTACCGATCCAATCTTCAGATCCGTGATTGGGGGCCGATCAGACTTTTTTCCAAGGATCGGGACTCTTGTCCCGGTCACGTTCGGTAAATTAGTTGGGGAGCCAAATGACTGTTTATTTACTTTGACTATTATTGAAATTGTGCCAAATAGTTTGGGTACTTCAAATTTTTGCAGGATCAGAACTCTGTATCGGGACTTGGTATCAGGTATTGGGACTCGGTACTGGAGATCGGGATCGGCCGATCGTTAAAATCAAAGGATCTTGATCGGATCGGGAGCAAAAAAATGTGATCGGTGCACCCGTACTAACAGCCACTGCCCCGTGTTGCCTGTCTGCAGTCAGTGCAGGCAGTCATTGACAACCTGCTGGTGTCTCGGATGGAGGTGCGCTCTGAAGACAGTCCGGACATCCGCGTCCACTGCCACCAGCGCAGCGTGGACAAGCTGATCGTTCCTCTGGGAGACAGCCTGTCTGCTCAGCTGGAGCGCTACCTACAGGTCAGTGCGCTACTCGGACTTTTGCCACAGAATAAAAATCTTAAATATAAGCACTTGGAGAGCGCAAACCTCCTCCTAGGCCCAATACCCACCTCTGGTAAAAACAATCAGGAAAATCTGTCCATAACTTTGAGTAATTTTGTAAAATCAGGCTAGGAATTGGAAAAGAAATTGTTCAGAATACAGTATAGAGTAGCGTATATCTTTGTCCCCACGGTTAGAGATGGGCAGTAACCTATTACATGAACTCCGTTACAATTTTTGTTGTACTTTTTTTTACTTTTGGAGTACATTTTTCACAAGTTACTTTCTACTTTTACTCTAGTAAATATGAGGTGAAAAAAACAACTTTTTACTGAGATGTCAGCAACTTTGCTACTCGTCCACATTAACTTGGCCTTTAGCGTCAACCGGTGGGAACTGTTGGCACAGCTCTCTTTCTCCCTCCCCGCCGCTGTCTCTATTGGTCTCACTCTCTCGGGCGCTTGCTCTCTCTTGGTCGCTCTCTCTCCCTCTTGGTCGCTCTCTCTCCCTCTTGGGCGCACTCTCTCTTTTTTCAGTGGCAGACGGACAGAATAAGCAATGATTAATCGCCGTCGAGTAATGATTATCGAATTAGTTGCAGATTAATTCAAAACTCTAAACACGGTAAAAAGTGAAGACTTTTGCGGTTTCACTTTCATCATTCTCACTCACTCTCAGCAACAATGTTAAAAGGAAATTTGCACAGATGCACCAAGTACCTTTTGAAACTATGCTTTATTTTAGAAATCTGGTTATTTGGAAAAAGTCTAGGTATCGGTGACATTAGCAGTCAATATGTTTGAATACATACTACCAAATACCGTAATTTCCGGAGGAGCTACTTTTTTCTCACACCCTTTGAAATGAAGTTGTTCAGGAAATAAAAATACATTTTTACAAATAGAAATTCAAATTTAAAAAATCTGAATATCAATCTTACAACACTACTTGTGGCTTATGAAGAGGTTTTAAGAGGTTAATATGTACAAATGTATTTTCTTTTTCAATTTAGTTGGAGGGGCGGCTTCAACTAAACAGGCTTACAGTCCGGAAATTACGGTACAATGTGCAATGGTTGAGCCTTCACGGATCCAGTGATACACTATATCTGTGGTTCCTTAAATTGTAATGAATATACTATATGTAATAGAAAACGGGACACTGGAGCCATCAGTTGAGACATTGATATCTAATAGACAAGTTTTTGACCCGATATTGGTGTCCTTGACAAACCTTCAAAAAGGCATACTGCTAATAATCCCGATATTGGACATAATATCGGGATGTTTGATGATATTAATACTAAGGGCGCCAAACAGCCGATCAGGATCGGACGAGCTGCGCAGCAGAGAACACTTCGCTCCTTGGTGCTGCTGAGTCGCGGTTGAAGCATGGGTAAAGAATAAACAGCGCCCCCAGGACTCATGCGCTGCACAACCCCAATCGGCACTATCCCGCGCGGGCGTCCCGGCCAGCAGCAGCGGCTAGGGGCACTCGCCAGTGTTTTAAAGAAAATAATAATAAAGGATCGGAAGCAAAAGGTGATCGGTGCACCCCTATTTCAATACATCACCCAAGCCTAAATTACATTTGACAGCATTATATCAATATCTGTCAGTGCAGCGGCATAGCACTTGGAATATATATATCTCTTTCAAAAGGTAAAATAACATGTTGATAATATCTATACAGTTTGACATTAGTAAAACGGTAGGTAGTTTCTATGGTTCACAGTGTTGATAGAAATACAGATGAGAGGATAGAATTACTTCGAGGTACGCAAACACAGTGATTGTTATAAACTGGCTACTACAGAATCTGTACACAATTGTTGTATATGATCGCAGATTTCTCTCTGGATTGTCGTACAGCAAATGAACCGAGTGTCAGATGTCATCATGCGGGGGGTGTCGTCGGCGGAGTGGTTGAAGACGCTCCTAACGCGCCCCCATTCATAGTAATGGCGCTGTGGTTTCTCCTAACCCTCGTAAAAGTGTCTGCGGCGTTTCCCCCCTCGGTCGCTTCAGCCCAGTTTGACAATTTTTATCAAGAGATGAAAAATGGCGCTAGAAAAAATAACTGTGTCACAGAGCTTCTCTGAATGGTGGCGTAGCGGCTGCACCTTGGTGGACAACCAGTAGGGATTTGAAAACCCATTAAAGTATTTAATATATTACGGTGCATGCGCATCTTATCAACTCGCCAGCCACCGAGGGTTTGGAGTAGAGCTGCAACAGATTATTTGTTTAATCGATGATAATCGATTATTGAAATAATCGATTAAATCGGCAGCGATTAATCGTTTCATGGTTTGGCCTATTCTCTGCTCAAACATGTTGAACATATGTTGTTCCCAATGGAATTTTCCCAGTGTCAACGTCCCCAATACAATAAAGACAACACGTAAGCTTGCGTGAAAGACCAATATGTTATAATTTAGCCTGTAAGAGCAGGCTCTTTCATGCTGTTACTATAAAATGGAGATAACGAAACAGCAAAAAGTTTGTAATATTAACATTGCAAACTTTTAATGTTTCATAATCATAATTAATGCTAATAATCATTTTGATTTTAAAGGAAAAAAATGACTTGGTTAATTGCCAGTAAAGAAAATCGTTAGTTGCAGCCTTGAGTCCTGTGTCTATTCTGGTCCGTGACAATGGCTCCAAATCCCAGTACTTTGGAGCTGGGATTCAAACCG
The DNA here is from genome assembly GCA_900302395.1 of Bregmaceros cantori. Classification (NCBI taxonomy): domain Eukaryota; kingdom Metazoa; phylum Chordata; class Actinopteri; order Gadiformes; family Bregmacerotidae; genus Bregmaceros; species Bregmaceros cantori. The sequence goes on along the minus strand of OMKY01059724.1, from coordinate 6,301 downwards.
CTTTCTCAATCTCAACTGAGCTGTAGCCAGTCCCATGGTACACAGCGAATCAGCACAGCTGTAGCCGGCCCCTTAAAGAGTCTGGTGGGGTTTTTTTTGGGATCGCACGCTGAATAATTATTTTTTACAGAGAACATGATGAATGTCAGATACTGAATAAAGAGCTTCTTCCATCTATCACTCTCAGCCTCCGTCAGCTGGTGGACTATTTGATAATGTTACCCACAGAGATGGTAACGAAGTACAACTACTCTAGTACTGTACTTAAGTAGAATTTTCAAGTATCTGTACTTTTCTTTTTTTTAATTATTTTTTCCGGCACCAGTGCCGTTTTTCCATCTTTATTGGATAGGATTAGTCGGAAACTGGATTGAAGAGATCGGGGGTAGACATTGCAGGCAAGTCGACGAGCGTAGTCAAACTCGCGACACTGTGGACGCTGCGCCACTAACATGAATGGATTCGCGTTAGGTGCGGTGTCCATAACCACTCGGCCAACACGGACCCCCCCTGTACTTTTAGAAGTACTTTTTTATGTGAGTACTTTTTACTTCTACTCAGATTTTTAACAAAAATATCAGTACTTCTACTCCTTACTTTTCCCAAAACAGGGTTGTTACTTTTTTTTTCTGCAGCGACATGGTAGGACTACATGTATAGCATGAATGAGTCAGTAGGGGGCGGTACTCGCAAATGTACTGAGTACATTTGCACTGAGTACAGTGGCAGTTAATAAGTTGTTTTCATTCAGTCTCTGGGTGTGCCGCTCAAAAAAAAAAACTTAAGTACATTTTAGAGCATGTACTTTTTAACTTTCAAAAATGTATGAGTAAATTTCTCAGCCTGTACTTTTTACTTTACTTGAGTACATATTTGGATCAGTACTGTGTAGTTTTACTCAAGTTGTTTTTTTTACAAATGTATTTTACTCTTACTCAAGTAAGAAATCCCGCTACTTTTGCCGTGGAGGGATGATGGGTGTCCGATTCTGTAACTGCCTGTGCCAATTGAATAGTCCTGAAGTATCCTGAATAAACCCTGGTGAATACATCCACACCGTCTGATCATTGGAGAACCTGGTAAGATGACCTTTTTGGGTAAATGATCCTATGTGTATTCGGCAAACCATGACTCGTCCAAAATCACATTACATGTTAGATGATACAGGGGTTGCACTACACATGTGATGTATTTCTACTCTTGAGAATTTTCACATAAAACTCACGGCCATTTTTCCTGATAATAAACCATGCTGGAACAGGGCGGGGTCAGTTTGAAACCAGGAAACCTTTATTGGTTTTGTCGTCAGCCAAGAGAGTAGCAGCCACCGTCAGTCTCAGGACCAGGAGGAACGGACAAACACACGACAAACAAACAAACATAGCAAACAGTGATCCTCGCACAAAATAAATACATCACTCTTCCTCACCTTCACCCTGGTGGCTGAGGTTTAAATAAATTATCCATGACACAGTTATCGGCAATGAAATGAAAAGAAACAAAAACAAACAAAAAAAAGGTTTAAATGCATATTTTTTCCCATATATAATATATTCATTTTAGATAGATTGTTCTTTTTTTTTCAATCCCCGTATATATTTGTTCCATATACTCTCTGTAAATTCTTTGACAACATACAAGATGCCAGGAGCGTTTTTGTACCAAAAAGCATTTGAGAATGGGCGGCGGGCGTGAGGCGCTAGGTGTCCGGGAGTGAGGGGGAGAGGTAGGGAGTGGAATGGGGGAGAGTGCGGTGACTAAGAGCGAGGTGTTACGAGAGTCACGGTGATTGTATATACAGTAGATTATACCGGCACATGAGGATTGTTGTAGCGCCATCTCTGGTGACAAGTTGACGGTACACACACACACACGTGCACACAAGCACATACAGCCTGCCACGGTCTCTGGTGTCGGCAAACTTACACACATAGCCACAAACACCCAGCAAACACATAGCCACAAACACCCAGCAAACACATAGCCACAAACACCCAACAAACACATAGCCACAAACACCCAACAAACACATACCCACAAACACCCAGCAAGCACATACACACAAACACCCAACAAACATATATCCTCAAACAACCAACAAATCGAACATACCCACATGCACACACAAAGACGCACCCGTAGACACAAGATTAGGAAAGGTTTACTTTTAGATTACTTTTTAGAAAGAAAAATGGAATACAATTACTCCCAATGGCGGCAGCGGCCATGACAGGCGCTCAACCGCGACCTATTGGGATCCATTTGGGGTTCAGTTTTTTAAAAGGTAGATTTATTATCATGTCACACTGATGGTTAGCCCTGTGTAGCTGAAATTCGTCCTGCCGCAGCGAAAGCCAGAGATGACTAAGGATGTCACGGTTATTGGATTGAATTTGATTGTATTCACGTGAGTTACCCAAGCACACTGGTACTCTCCATACTGAGCCACGATTCAAATCTCCAACCTTTCCGCCTTCAAGCCTCTGGCCGTTTCAACGGCCACTCTACCCGCTGAGCTACAGTCACCCCCCAGTCTTTGGAGCTTTTGGATACTCCAGTAATCTCAAATGGGGAAATTAATTTCCTTATAATATAGCCTGGAATTGCCCTGAGTTAAATGCATTAGATACAAACAAAACAAAAACAACTTTGAATTATGTAATTAATTTACTCTTAATTTACTCTTAACATTTTTCAATACTATCTAATAATGGTTATTAAGAAGTATTTAAAAAAAAAAACTTCAAAATCAAATGATTTCAACAAATAACTGTATGAGTTCCAAATGTTTTCAATCTATTTAATTCAGGGTGATTTCACACTCTCATTAGTTATACAGCAACAATTTAGAGAAAACAATTTTAATTAAAAATGTAATTAAATAATTATTTTCCTCATAGATAATTTTTCTTAAAAGTAATCCAAAATTAACCCCTTCACAGCCGCCTCAGGAACGTAGACACACATACGCAGCAGGAAAAAAAAATGCACGCACACACACACACACACGTATTAAATAACGCAATAGGTGTGTGCTCGTCTATAGAACATATGCCATAGGTACACATATCTAGTAAATGACGTGTGTGTGTGTGCATAAAATATGCATACATGAGGATTCAGCATGTGGTTGTGTTTGTGTGTGTATCTATACATGCAGACATGCAAACAAACATACGTGATTAAAAATGTGCGCATCTCTGTGACAGTGTGTGTTTGTGCCATGTGTGTATGTGTGTGATCATGCTTCTCAGTGTCCAATAGACTTCTGGTCGATCTCTAATCAATACTTATCGACGGACTCAGCTCCGTGCTCCTTAGCTCTGTTTGATACCCGCTCTGTGCCAGTAAGTTACGCGATAGGTCGATGACATAATAACCCGTGTTGGGGGTAGAGTTTATTTTTGGATAACTTAGTAGAATTATGTTGAATTTAGCAATTCAGATCAAATCATATGCTATACACTGCAGCCTTTCAACTCATGTAAAACGTGTTTATGTATATGACAGCTGTCGCTGGAAGAAGAGTAAGGCAATATCTAACTGCCTTCATGATGGTTTGACTATAGGTGAATTTAATATCTCAGCACTCAGAGATTGCAAACCTGCACCGTAGTGGTACAAAAACATAGTACTGTTAGTGCTAGCAGTATGTGTGGCAACCCATTATCAATGCGAGTGTTCGTAGAGTAGCGCGATTGCGATTGACGCCACCGGTGAACATGCCAACTACATTTCCCAGCCGCCCCTCGATCCGGAAGTCTAGTCATGCGACCGCACAGAGATCTATCGGTACGACGGTGATTAAGTGTGATTATGTTACTTATAGGCTACAGAAACGCACCAAAATGTAATCACTTCCTTCTTTTGTCGTGCCCAACAACTCTGCAAAATTTCATCCAGATCCGTGCTCAACTTTTTCAGTTATCGAGGGGACAAACCAACGCGGCTAAAAACATAACAATTTAGAACACATCGGATCAGTGGCGCACGCTACTCTTGTCCTTGCACGCACACGCGCATATGTGCATAAAAGATGAATTAGTTTTAAACACAAACGCACAGACACACACACAACCACAGACAGACAGACCAAAGCTACAACACACTCGCCTCCTGTGTGCACATGTATGTGATCCAATTGTGCCATTGTGCCAAACGAACAGCGTCATTTTATCACACACTATTGCGGGGGAATTTGGATGAATGCGGGTTGG
>OMKY01059719.1:0-11379 GCA_900302395.1 Bregmaceros cantori | reverse complement strand
CCCCCCCCCAAAAGGCGTGCGGCCCGTATAGTGCAGTATATGCAGATTGGGAGCAATTTCGGACACAGCCGTTGTGTCTCTGGTTAGTGTGTCCACACAAGTTTCCTGGTGCGTCGAGTCAGTCGACAATCAAGATTTCCATGAGATGACAAGGAAATTCTGAGGTTGCACGATGGTGACCTGCAAATTGCACTCTGACAATAGAGTTCGCAATTAGATTGATATTTGAAGATATTAGAACTGCGTTTAGACACTATGATTGGATGACGACATTTGAAGACAGTTTAAGGGAACAGCATTGTAATATTCCAAACATGGCACATTAAAGTGTGGAACACTCAAGATGACCAAAAGACCAGAGCCATTACCTTTTTCCATACAGCGATTGGATGCCTCGCTTGTCGTCCATTGGCAGGACGTACGTGGCAGGGTCTACTGCCCTATAAATCGGATACATGAGCGCCTTTTTGTCAGTCGAGTGAGACAGTCCCAGGGAGTGTCCGAACTCATGAGCCGCCACAACGAACAACATGTAACCTGAAAAGGGTAAAAATTAGTCAGATCATGACATAGCATCAAATGTCAATTTTGGATTATTAACTTTTTTATTATATCATCTATTTTGAACATTCATTAATCATTAGCAGTTTTAGCGTTGCTGGGCAATATGGAGAGTCATCGTTAAAGACAAGCCTTCTTACCAAAAGGTGAGTTTCATTACGGGAATTCATTCCCTAATTACAATGAGCAGTGAGATTATAGAGCAGAATGAAGAGATTTGTTGCAGCGTGCAGATTGTTTAGTAATAAAGGTCTCATTAAAAAGCTAGAAGCACAAAAACGTGCCATGAAAGGGGGGGGGGCAAACCCGGGACTCCAATTTGGCAGACTAAGACTATCCAAGTAGTGTTCGTACCACGCAGTAGAGTGGAGGCAACGGCTGCATGTTGCTGCCGTTTGACTACCGTTATGACGTTACAAACTAGACGCCATGTTACTTATAGCCTACAGAAATGCACCAAAATGTAATGACTTGTTCCGCCTGTACAAAACTTAAAATCAAGATCTAGATACAATTTTCAGCTAGCCTGCCGACAGACAAACCAATGTGACAGAAAACATAACACTTTGCGCAGGTAGAAATTCAGTCAGTCATACCCATAGTGTGGTTGGGGGAGGCAGCGCAGTGCTGGGTGTCAAGAGTGAAGCACTCGTGGTCGTCAAAGTGGGCGTCGCCACCCATGGGATATACTGACGACGGGGCAAAGGCGTGGGCAAGAACGCCGCCAGGTCCGTCGAAGGGGTAATTGTCTTCATGGACTGTCAACACAAGCACCCAGTTTACACCATGCCTAGACCAGGCCCTGGAGCTGAAATGCAGAGCTCTGTTCCAAGTGGCAAAAAAAGTGTTTCATCCCGACGGGACAAAATGCCAGCCCCCGGTATTTCACGGGTAAACTTGTCTATAGAAACTGCAGTTGTAATGAGTTTTCACTCGGAAGGTTTTTGAAATGTGATATGAACAAAACTAAGCTCAGTTCAATAACCTCAAAGAGGATTCATAATTATGAATTCAACCACATGGTTTACGACACTGACTTCGTTCACTCCTTGGGGACGCCTTTTGACCAAGTAGTGGACAGTGTCGCAGGAATGTGATATGAAATCACAATAGTCACGTGACTACTGTAGCGAGTGATAAATGGCCAGAGAGCGGGAGGACGTCGCGCTACTTCCATTACCGTTCGTCAAAGTATTCTATTTGGAACGGCACTGCTGATGGAAATTCGAGCGACAGTTTCAATGAACAGCCAGACTGCTTGAAACTCAGGATGCAAATTGTAAAAGTCAAATGACCAGGATTAAAATTACCGAATTCTGTGGACCATTGAGCGCCCCCTCCAAAAGCTGCACCTGTAATTTTTATGACTACATGGAAACGTTTTTAAATCTAAGGCTGGTGCGGCCATAAGGTGCGTTGCCGTCTGGCAATTAGCGGCCTTTCCACGACAAGCCTACTAGGGAGCCATCACCTGTGCGTCATGCGCAGATAGCATCCTTAAATAGGATCGGCGATCGGGTGGCTTCTTTATACCTTGCAGCGAAAAAAAGTAGCTGCACCGCCTCATAGTTCAAAGTGATGGGGAAAAAGTTGCGGCTGGCTTATAGCCCGAAAAATATGGTGCAACACAGTCACCCAGACATCCGACTCCGCGCCGGTACTACCAGGTAGCGCAGGTCATTGCTAGAGCGCCACGTCTCTAGCACAGCAAACTTCCGATGACTCCAGGGCACCACAAGGTTAGAATGATTGGAAATGGGGTCCAAGTCGTTATAGACACCGCACCTAACGCGACCCCATTCATGTTAGTGGAGCTGTCTACCATACACATTGCCGCGAGTAGACTACGCTCGTCGACTTATCTGCAATGTCTACCCCCGATCTCTTCAACCCAGTTTCCGACTAATGCCATCCAATAAATATGGAAAAATGGCGCTGCCGCCGGAATTAAAAGAAAAAAAAAGAAAAGGGAAATAAAAGTGAACGGTCAATACTCACGGCCCTTGCGGAAGGCCACCCTTATGTCAACCAGGTCGCTGTCAACCTTTCGGAAGGTGAGTGGAGTGACATCGGACCACAGCTTGAAGGCCCTCGCAATGGACTCATCCACGTTGGCCGTAGACATGAATGAAGGGTAATTGATGATACTGTTTGTGTGGGAACATTAAAAAAGGAACATAAAATGGTGCATTCAACTCAGCTTAAATATTTGTACTTTCTTCTAAACAAAGAACTCCAGGCAATAAGGAAAGTAATGTGTAGAGAACATGACTGTATAAAAAAAAAAAGGGACACCGCATTAGTTTTGATGTCCGTGCCTACTTCCAGGTTGGTATGGAGGGAGCCTAGGCTCCTAAAACCGAGCATTATGGGAATTCCAAATATTCCAATCTTAGCAGCCTGTATTAACCTATTTTAAAAGCTTTCCTTATTGATTTTTTTAATCTATATTGCCGGGATAATTATCGGTTGTGAGGTTGGGGCACATCACACAATTAACTGCTAGTTTGAGATAAGCGTTTTTACAGATTGCAAACCAAAATCCATAAGCACGCCCCCGAAGCGACCGTGCTTCGATATGACGTGTCATAAGCCCCGCCCATTGATGCGTTAGGCCCCGCCCGTCGCCAAAGGACGTGGCATGACAGCAACTTAATGCTGTCTGCTAGGAAAGTGCTCGCCTTTGAAAGTAGCGTCTTGAGTTAGAATCAGAGAAGCGCTTAGTTTTAATTGTGCTTTTTATTAGGGCTACGCTTAGGGATTACAATGCAAGTTCAGGGACGGAAAACTGCCGCGGTTGCGTCACGACGGCGTCATATGCCGAAGTGAGAGTTGCCCGGGGTGAGTTTATGGATTTTTGGTTGCAATCCGTAAACACGCGAGGAAGAAAGTAGCGATGGGCAGTCTTGAAACTTACTTGTAAGTGAGGTCATATTTCTGCCACACCCACGGCAGGCCGAAGGTAGAGTAGGTGTGAACTTCGCTGTCTGGCACGCCGCAGCGAGGCTTGACCATGGTGGCGAGCGTCTCAAAGTTCATTTTGCCACTGACTCTGCTCATATTGAAGAACTCTTGCATCTCTGCAAGCTTTTTAGGCAGATCCTTGGGTCCCTTGGCCCTCAGGTTCAAGCCAAAAAAGCTTGTGAGGTATTTCTGGAAAAGGAGGAAATCCGATTATTAAAGTAAAATGTCCACACCAAGCAAAGAGATAATTTCCCCTTGGGAAGGCACTACAGAGCCCTGCTTACCAAGACCTCTAGACTGAGAAGCGGCTTCTTCCCACACAGTGATGCTACTGGTATGGTGACAAGTTACATGTGCCGATTCTATGAAAATTCCACTTGCATGCAGATTTAAAGAAAAAATTAGCTAGACAGAGATTTGCCCTGTGGAGTGTACCATACAAAATCCAACACTGTTCCCCTTCTATTGGGAGATGTCATACACATCAAAAATTAACGTTTCAGGTCAAAGTATCAGATGTAAACAAATTCAGACTTAACTAAGTCTGGTTGGAAGGAGAAAAAAAAAAACTCACAGAGTGAAGATTGCCATCTCAAACCTAACGGATAACAGGAGCATGCAGAGACTTCAGTAAGACTGACAAAGACTGTCAGTCAACTGTAAAATAATTCATCCCAGCATTAAAATGTCTGATTAAACACTGCCAAAATGTGTGGTTCCATGCAGAGTACTAACTTTTCAGACCACAAAGCACATTCACGTTTGATGTGTACCATTGAAACAGCAACATCAAGGACTTCCCACAAGTCCTTGAGACAGTAGTTAAATGTTTTTTTAAAATTAAAAACGGAATAAACCACACTATTAGACATTGTGCACCATGAAGTGCATTGCCATGCATAATGTACACATTGAATGGCTTGCTTATAAAAACACATACGTTCTTTACTGGTGCCAATGTCAAGGTAACTACAGGGTTGGACAGGTTACTTAATACTTAAGTTATTCAATAAAAACAATGCAATGCCACTACCAATTTTTAAATTAAATTTCACTTTTAAAATGCAACCCCAACAAATGCATGCATTAAAAAAGGTTTTAGGTTTTCGTGCAAAAAGTGAGCTCTACGAAATGTAAAGAGTGCAGCGTCACATGGCACTGGGTGCAGTTTCCTATGAACGATTCTGCTGTATGCAGTTACAGCTTGAAGTTACAAGAGTAACAAGATTTGCCATTTTAAAATGAAATGATGAGGGAATGAAGTCACTCTTTTGTAATCAAGATTACATGTAATCCGTTACTACCAACTCTGCAATGTCTGGAGGTGCATTTAAGAGACTAGCGCGTTTCTGCATTAAACACAAACATCCAATATCGTACTTACGACGACAAAGTTCTGGATGATCGCCATTTTCTCCTCCATAGAGAGTTTGCCCGGAGGTTGCACAGGCCGGCTCCTGCAATAAACCGCTAGGAGGACGAGGAGGGCGCACACCCTGAAACCACCCATCTCGCTGCACTGAGGTGATGTTGGTATGAACAGTTGACGCGCCGGCTGCTTTTATTCTGGTGGTGAGCGTTTGGGGGAAAGGCGTCACCCAATCAACGAAATGGCACAGGTGAAACGCATTGGCCACTCATTGAGCCTGATTTTGGCCCCCAAAACGCGTATTTTTGGCGAGTTTCCACTTATTTAAAACTGAAAAGAACTTTTTGAAACAAACTCGATTAAACGACCGTCTTTTTGCTGTAATTTTTACATTTTGCATAATAATAAATGCCGTTTGGCGCGTTTTCGGTCAGTATGTCAAATGACCGCGATCCTAAGCGTATTCTCGCGAGTCCGCCAACGTCAAATTTCCCAATTCTACTGGCGTAGGTCGCCTCTGTGTCGTCCGAAAACACTCACATTGAAATAGTCAACTTTGTGAAGTGTGCGTGGGGAAACGCTACACCGGACTTCACCAGGCCACTCAAAGGGGTTAGTCGTTGTTTTTTTTAATTCAAAAAAAGCTTGTTCAGCACACGATGCGTAAACGATTAATTCATTTGTTCTGGCTTGCCAGGTTAAGATTAACTCGTTCAGTGTGATCGTTAGCGCACGACCTGCACCCTACGTCCGACACTCTTCAATAGCCAAAGTCAATAATCGCGCCAGTTAGTCCAGCGCGGTGTATGGTCCAGCAGACGAAACCGCGTGCACCGCTTCACACGGGACGCTCAACACCTGCACAGGTGAGACGTGACGTCATCAGCACCGACTACAATTTTTGCGTTATGACCCGTTTGTTCGTCTTCCGAGGACGATAGTGTCAGTGAACAGGAGACACTGGACTTTAGATCTCCGTTCACTTGGTCCCGCCGACTCACTTGAAACGTTTTCCACGGTCAACAAGGGAGACTTATTTCACACAATAAGGGATTTCATGTCGAGCAAATATAGAAATATTAGTGTAACCGTCCCGCGGAACGGCCACAACTAGGCTACGATCAAAGGCGTATAAATACTTCCTCCACCAATCCCTACTCTGAAAACCACGCCCACCATAAAAAGCGAAATATAAATAGTAGTTTTTTAAAAATATATATTTTTATAAAAATGTGTTGCTACGTTTGTGCTGCAAACACACACGCACACGTGTGTTGAAATGGTTAAGAACAGGGGGTCTCAAACTCAAATGACTTGGAAATACAATTTTCTAAATAAGATACAGATAAGATACTTTATTTCAGCACACATACATTGAAAAATATATTTCCCCTTGGGGATGAAATTAAATAAACCATACCATACATACATACATACATACATACATACATACATACATACATACATACATACATACATGTACAGTGTGGTGGATCCACAATTAATAGAATTATCGAGCAATATACAGGATTTCATCACGTCTGGTTTAGACTGATACAAGGGAGGTCACATGGGGCTGGCCGTCAGCATTCAGCCTATCATTGTGACATCACATGTCTGGGATGTTCTGTGTTCTGTCTATGTCGGTCCTATGTTGCCAGTACCTTGGGCAGGGGCACTGACTGGAGCAGGTTAACTAGAACATGTATTTGGTGGTGGGGGAAACCGGAGTGCCCAGAGGAAACCCACACAGACACGGGGAGATCATGTAAACACCACTCAAAAAGGACCTGTCCGGGATGGGATTCGAACCCAGGACCTTCTAGCTGTGAGGCAGCAATGCTAACCCTAAATCATAAATGTAAACCAAAATGGTTTGCCTACATGATTTATTTTTCAATTCAAATGCGTGCTCTAAAAATGAATAAGAAAAAAACAGGCTTAAGAATACCGTTTATGCAAAATAACTTATTTTATGTCAATAAATATAGTTTAAAATTCAGTTTGAGACGAGACATTTAATGTGTGAATGTGTGAATTAAAAAATAATTTACCACTAGAAAGCAGCATAGATATGGTGATCTCCAACGCTATACCGCCCCCTATCGTCATGACTTAGCAATATTGGTATCGGCCTACAAAATGTCATATTGGTGGGGCCCTAGTAACTACCAGAGATGGCAAAAGTACCCAGATTTCTTGCTTGAGTGAGAGTAAAATACATTTGTTAAAAAAAAAATTGAGTAACACTACAATATGCCCATCCAAACATCTACTCGAGTAAAGTAAAAAGTACAGGCTGAGAAATCTACTCAAAGTATTTTTGAATGTAAAAAGTACCAGCTCTAAAAAGTACTTGAGTACAAAAACGAAATGTCTATATATATAATGATGTTTGTCAATGTTATTGTTTGAATAAATTACGAACAAGTTAGCCTAATTTACTTCACTTAATATAATATAAATCACACAGCCAAACACTGAAACCAACATAATTTTTTTGAGCGGCACACCAGAGACTAGATGAAAACAACGTATTAACTCATACCGTACTCAGTGCATTACCGCCCCCTACTGACTCATTCACACTATACATATAGTCCTACCACGTTGCTGCGCAAAGAAAAAAAAAGGTAACAAGCCTGTTTTGGGAAACGTAAGGAGTAGAAGCATCGATATTTTGGTAAATAATCTACTGAGTAGAAGTAAAAAGTCATCAGAGAAAAAAGTACTTCCAAAAGTACAGATACTTGAAAATTCTACTTAAGTACAGTACTTAAGTATTTGTATTTAGTTACTTGCCATCTCTGGTAACTACACGTTTATTTTTAATTCTTGTGGCACCACTAAGTGCTGTGTGAACGCACCATAAGCTACAAAAGTGAATGTGCTCTCTTCGTAGGTAACAGATGGATTTTGCCAGTCAACAGCTCTATGACGGATACATCCGCAGCAACATGCCGCGCCTCATCTCCGAGGTGAAAGCCAGAGAGATCGTCGCTCACCTTCCCTGCCTCAGTCTCTCTGACAGAGTAAGGCTTTTTTAATCTCTGTTCTGAAACCTCACATGTCTATTAGGATCGAGCGGTCACGTGACTTGTGTTCGAGTCCGCTTCCAAATTTATCGCAGAGGAGCTCATTGTAGGAGCAGCCTCGAATGTCAACAGCCGCTCCCTGTTCACATGTCGACCGGTGCGGCTGCGCGCACCTGCATTAAGCTACAAGTTGGAGCCTCCGAGATCATGCGGCCACCTCGTTGGTCCTTACACAGTCACATGCTTCTACACGCAGCGTTGTGAGGCATCTTGGATGCACCAACTCGGTGCGATGGAAACGCAACTCATTTGATAAATATTTTAGGTAACTTGAATGGAACCTGAAAGGATATGTAGCGAACACATCCTCGTCCCGTCCGGAATGACGGGACGATGGTCCAGTCGATGGTCAGGTCTTCTTGTCTAACAGCAGCCATGAAGATGGCATTTTTTTGTCTCCATTTGGGGAAACGAAAGAAATATTACTTGTGCGATGCGCGATGATGCTCCACAGCCTTTAACGCAGCGATTTCCAGGCATGACCAAACGATCGCTCTAGTCGCATGCGTTGTGTGGACGATTCATTTGTTCTTCACGTTTTCTTTTAATGTGTTTCTGTGCAGGAAGAGGTGGAGGCCAAGCGTGAGATCAGTGGTAACCAGATAGCCATGCAGCACCTTCTCGACTGTCTCCGGCGCAGGGAGAACTGGGCCGAGCAGCTCATCTCGGCGCTGGAAGGCACGGAGCACAGGCTGCTGGCCACCGAAGTACGACAGGAATACCACAGACTGAAGCCACAACGCGGTACATACAGCACTTTCTCACACTCTTTAGTAAAAATTGTTCAACTATTAGACCAAGAAATGCAATATTATCATTGCAAACCTTTCATGATACTACACGCTAATAATCAATCTGATTTTTAATTGAGAACAGATTAATCGATTAATCGTCAGAATAAATGGTCAATTGATTGATGATCAAAATAATTGTTAGTTGCAGCTGTAATTGTGATAAAATGGTTTCCAGTGAAAGAGTTAATAAACTATGGACTTTCCGCAGCTCTCAGACCACCCCACTGTTCTGCCCCCATGGACTCCATGCCAGTTCATTCCCCTACAAACGCTCAGAACAAGGAACCGTTTGAAGAGCCTCGAACTGTGTCCGACAGTGCCTGCCTCGCTGACCGCCAGATGCCTTCAGCCGATGAGTGTGCAAGTCCCATCACACCGTCACTCTCCCTCCCAGACGTCCGCCAAGACCCCCAGGAGACTTCAGAGGACTTTGTACACCATGCTCTGGCGGACGGAGGTAGCGCCGATGTGTTGGAGGACGAAGAGAGCTCTGACGAGAGCTCTGACGAGAGTTCTGACGAGGCTAGTTCGGAGAACTCGGACTCTGCTCCCACCGAGTACACTCCTGGAAGACTGCCTGTGCAGGACAGTGATGGACGGTATCAATTTACATTCACGGTAACTAAAGACTGATTCCTCTCTTAATAACAGATTAGTCATTTCTAGAGATGTCCTGATTGCGTTTCTTTGCTCCCAATCCAATTGCCATTCTTTGATTTTAAGAATCCGACGACCCGATACTCGATACTGAGTCTCACTACCGTGTCCCAATACCGAGTCCCGATTCCTGATGATAATAGTACTCAAACTATTACAAACTACTGTTTAAAAAAATGTAATCATGTAAAGAAGGCCATTTTTAGTTTATTCTGCTCTGAGAATGAATTTGAAAATGACAATTCAATGTTAATCTTATATTTGTGACAACACTACCATTGACAAGGCTAACTTCTTCTCTCAGCGACCGCAGGTCCAGAGTCCCATCCATCCAACAACAGCCATGCCGCTGGCTCAGAACGTTATTGGAGAAGAAGAAACCGAGGGCCAACTCTTCAGCAAACCCCTCACTCTAATGCCACCTGCTCCAACCTGCACCCATCCATCCCCCGCGGCCACCTACATAGAAGAAGACACCTTCTCTGGTGACATCGATCTGCAGATGAGCAGGGTTCATGGATCTACCACCTGCCAGACGGTTTCTTCTTCCTCAGCTGCGGAGGAGGGTGAGGTTGTGGAGCATGCTGCGCCCATCGCAGAAGTACCTGCTCTAACCTGCATCCGTCCATCCCCAACAGCCACCAACATACAAGAAGACACCTTCTCTGGTGACATTGATCTGCAGATGAGCTCCGTGGGTCATGGATCTACCATCTCCTCCTCAGCAGAGCAAGGCGAGGTGGTGGAGCATGTTGCACACATCGCAGAGGAACCTTCCATTCAAAACCTTGTCGGAGTGAGCCCCCGTCACCATAGTGAAGAACGTGTGTTCCAACGGCCAGACCCTGGACTCCGGAAACCTGGTGCATTGCTGCAGAGCCAGCCTCATACTGGCAATGGTACCACCAAACCTGGATCTCTGTTGCCGCAGCAACCCAATGCTGCCTCCCACAACTGGCCGTCCAGGAGCCAATGGTTCTTGGCAGCTGCCACTGTAGTTTCTGCCATATTTGTAGCATGGCGGCTGAAGAGCTTGTCAAGCTAAGATGGGATGTTCTGGTATGATAGCCTGGCGAGCCAGAACCAATGAATCGTCCACACATCGCACGCGATTAGAACGATCATTGCGTCTGGTAAAACCAGGTTTGAAAAACGTGTCAAATTGTGTTATCCTGTCACAGCGCAGTAGGTGGGACAAGCGGCGTGGAGGCGTGACAACCAAACTCTGCCCACATCTCGCGTCGGCCATACAACACTCCGCCCACGTCTGCATTCGAATAATTCGATTGGTCAGCCCGCATACAGGCGACATCTGCCTCATTTTCCCAGGCACAATGTACCGTCTAGCGGTGTGCGATGCGTGGCAGATTTGTTTCTGGCTTGCCAGGCTTGGTGGGAGGTGGATTGTCAGAACATGATGCAATATAGTAGACTGCCACTCCATATTCATTATATCCCCCGGATGTAATGCTCTTGTGTGCGCCGCTGCCGCATCTGCGGCAGCCAACATGTTTTTATCTGCCTGGGGAGTCACACCACCAAACTATGGGTTGTAAACCTGCTAACTTGACCACTAGGCTAGGAGATACAGGACATAATTAAGCGCACTTTACATTCAACAAAGTCAATACTTGCAAGTGACGACAACAGTTGACAAATTTGAGTGTTAGCCACAATTAAGCCTGGCTTTGCGTTGAGCTCATTTGATGGTATCATATACTTTGATAATTCGCATATGAACCAAACTGACTTCAAAGTGATGAAAAGCATTTGTAGAAGTTATACCAAAGAATTCATGTGATAACTATTTTTCACTAATTAAAATGGCATCAGAGAGGTGTGCGGTGGCAGAGTGGTTATAGAGTGCGCCCTCCAGACTACAGGCCGAGCAGCGCCGTGGGTTCAAATCCCCTCTCCGGCTTTTCTGCAACCCCCCCCC
>OMKY01059699.1:0-10143 GCA_900302395.1 Bregmaceros cantori | reverse complement strand
GGCCTGTTGTGTGTGTGTACTGCACTCTTGTGTGTGTGTGCATCTGCCTGCGTACGGCACTGTTTTGTGTGCCGGAGGATAGACAAGAGGCTGCGACGACAGAAATGCGCGTGTGTCTGCGCGCGTGTGTATGTGTGTGTGTGTGTGACACACACATGCATACACACACGCGCACACACAACAAAGCCGCATGCACGAGGCCGCCTCTGTAAAAACTTTGGAATATATATATATTACTTCGCCTTTCATGCACTGGAGCGCATAGTCCGCTGATTGATCAGCGCTGCTGTCAATCACTGAGCACACGGCCTCGCCCCCCAGTACATACCGTATACGGTGAAATATGCGGTGAAAAATCAAAATAAATGATTTTCTGTACGGTCCGTATACGGACCGTATACAGACCGTGCGTATACGGCACGTATTTCAGCACAATGGAGCATGCTACAACGGTGACAACACATTTGTTTGCTCACGCATATGGACCGTATACGTACCGTACAGAAAAATCTCTGTAGTGGAAACCTAGCGTTACTCTGGTACCAAAACAGCCCTGACGGACGCAGAGACAGAACTGGGCTTTGTCTCAGTGTCTTGATCTGTCCCTCTCTGGTTCTAGCCGGGAAGCTTGTCGCTTTTGCTGGGTACACCAGGGGGAATCTTACAATGAATCAGTAAAGTACCGTCCTTCTGATTACAGAAAGCTTTTTTCTTGACCCACATTACCTTGGACGTGTGGGTGCGTCATGAGGTAGAGGAACCCGGTGAGGAGTGTGTTGGACGTGGTGTCGGTGCCAGCAAAGTGCAGATCCAGAGCCAAAAACATCAACTCGTCGATACGGAACGTAGACTCTTCGTCATCACCACGCTGGGAAAAAAAAAGACAAAACTTTACGTTTGAAGTTTCCAGTGGATAAAAAAACTAAGGAAGGTACTAAGGTAGTAAACAAAGGACTCATAATATAATATAAAATTATCTGCATGCGCCACCCCCCCTTTATTTAAAGTAGCATACTTCCCATTAAAAGGGCTTAAATTCTATGCAACAATGGCACTTTCTAGTTTGTAACAAGCAACATCTGAAACAACAACCCACGACCGAGCGCGTACCTTATCCAGTTCATCCAAGTAGCAGTCCAGGAAGTCCCGAGGCTGTCCAGGACACCGGGTCTTTAGATGCTCTTGCAGCAGAGTGTCCCCCAGTTCGACGCAGCGCTGGTGAAATAAGGAACATGAAGCTGGGGCTGAAAATAAACCATTATTCTCTTCATTTGTCCTTTGAAATGTTATTAATACAATGACAACATTAGCATTTCTATTATTAGTATGGCATAGTAATAGTGTTAGTGGGGTGAATGTGTTAATAGTGTTACTGGGGTGAATGTGTTAATAGTGTTACTGGGGTGAACGTGTTAATAGTGCTAGTGAGGTGAATGTGTTAATAGTGTTAGTGGGGTGAATGTGTTGATAGTGTTAGTGGGGTGAATTTGTTAATAGCGTTACTGGGGTGAATGTGTTAATAGTGTTACTGGGGTGAACGTGTTAATAGTGCTAGTGAGGTGAATGTGTTAATAGTGTTAGTGGGGTGAATGTGTTGATAGTGTTAGTGGGGTGAATTTGTTAATAGCGTTACTGGGGTAAACGTGTTGATAGTGTTACTGGGGTGAATGTGTTGATAGTGTTACTGGGGTGAATGTGTTAATAGTGTTACTGGGGTGAACGTGTTGATAGTGTTACTGGGGTGAATGTGTTGATAGTGTTACTGGGGTGAATGTGTTAATAGTGTTACTGGGGTGAACGTGTTAATAGTGTTACTGTTTGGTGTCATTACATCAACGTTCCTGAACGTCTTCCTCCAGGGGAGCGGCAGCCCGCGGACCATGGGCATGGTGTCGTACAGCTGAGGACAAAGAGACAAGAGATGCTACTAAATCCATGGTTTCACTACAGAGGAGGTACAGCTCGACTCAACTCCACACAGTTGTGTTCCTTTCCCACCGACCCTCCTGCCTCCTCAGTGGACGAGTTATTAGTTTTAATAAAAACTGCGATTTATTTCCATCCATGTGCAGGCCCCGACTGTGCACATATTTCCACAGCCCATATTTTAACCCTATATAGAAGTGCATGTGAAGAGAAGAATGCTGAATGATGTCAAATTATCGCCCCAAATAGCTCCATACTGTGCTAGCTGCGGCGCGCAGGTCTAGTAAACAACACAAATGACCAGTGGTCTAGTGCAGACTTTCAAAGTGGGGTTGGGCGATTTGTGATGTCATCGATTTCGCTATCGATTTCGAATCCTCCTTTTTGTTTTTCCACATTTCTTCCGTCTGCTCTTCTTATAAACACATCTTATGAACACCAACAATTAATAAAAAAAAATTGAAACCTAAAACTGAGTACATATTAACTTTGTCTTCATCTTAAAAAAAAAATCTTCTTTTATAAACACATTTTACGAATCAACACCTTAAATCAACTGTCATTACATGAAAACTTCTGTCTGTGCCATGTTCATCTTTCACCTGTTGCGGCCTTGTGGGAGGGGGCCAGGGTAATGAATGCTGGGATTTAAACCATGAGTGACTGAGCTCTCGCTTGCGGGTATAAGTACGATCTGGATGATGCTTGGCAAGTAGCCAGGCTAGCCTCTTGTTGATCGTCATCCAGACATGCCTTCCCCAGTTGCACTTGCCTGCTCCTCCGAGTGGAGGCGGCCCAAGCATTACATTGGTGTCAGAAGTGGGATTGGCCGCCATTACAGTTTTTTCATCTCGGCAGAAGTCAGTGGACTTCTGCCCACTACACCCCTGCAAATGGCTTCGCATGATAGCCCAGAACACTAACTCATTTGTGTTGTTTACTAGGCCTGGGTCCCTTCAGCCGCGGCTAAAATGATCACAGTATGGAGTTATTGTTGTCATGGACCGCTTGTCCACGAGCGGCACCCAGGCGCCGGGTTCGTTCGTGGACCGCACGGACACCGGTACAACTCATTACAATCAGTGCCGGGGCGGCTCCGTGACTGGCCGCTCTCCCCTTCATAAGCGAGGCTCGGGCACTAGGACGACGCGACGACCTTATCCTCTCTCGGAAACTCCCTTTCCGTCTCTGCCTCCAGAACCGGCTCACCGTCCTCGGACCAGATCTCAGAGATGAGTACATGTTCTAAGACATTTTAGTATTGATCGAAGGCGGACTCTTCGTGTTCTAAGACTCTCATTGCCTGTGTGCAATTACCTTATTTACCTTTTCATTCGCACATTGTGTGCTTCAAATGTTTTGTGTTTGATTCCTATGTTGCAGTAGACGGATGACGGCAAGGGTTGCCATACAGTCATCCAAACCTTTTTTGCATTCCTGACTGAGTCCTTATTTCTTACTTCTTTATTCTCGCTATACGAATCATAACAGTTGTATTTTTATTTAGACTGGTATTGATGGGTATCCGTGTATATGTTATATCTCATGCTAAGTGTTTTACTTTGTTTGGTCGCGTTCCGTGTGAATATATGTTGGGTTATGTGATGTGTGTTGTGCGCCCGTAGTATTAGTGTGTCCCGAAGTACCATGTTTTATTTTGCCTTGTGGGTACCCCTGGATACCTGTGTGTTCCGATCAATTTTACAGTTAGCGGGATGGGCTCAGTGGGACCGCCAGACTTTTAGGTGCGTAGGAGTGCCGCTGCACAGGACCCAACCATCGTGAGTAAGTCGTGGACATGCTGTGAACTCTAAGAATGTGTAATTATTAATGTAAGTGATGCCCTCATGTATGCAGTGGCGTCATCCTGTTGTCTGATGCCTGTCTGTCTGTCTGTCTGTCCTGTCTTTGCCTGAGTTGTCATATCTACATGTGTGTTTTAAACACATGTCCTTTGAAAGGTACACTATGCTTTTAACTCTATTTTCTATTTATCTTGTTTGCATAATTGATGTCTTTCCTATCCTATTGTTCATAATAAAAAGAACATATTTGAAAGACAAACATTGGTGGGTTAAACCATAGCATTAAATATTAAAGGTGCAGTTTGTAAAATAGTACAGTGTCAAATTGCACTGACTGGACCTCTATTAGGCGAGTTAATGGTAATCATACATAGTAGTATATGCTTGATGATTCTAGTGGCAAAAGTGAGGGTGCTCATGCTACATATATACAGTACAGTATACATCAGTGTGCCGTGCATAGACTTACCTAAAACCAAACAACTATTGTGAAAACAAAGCAAAAAATTGGGGCCAAAATTCGGCCATCTTGATTTCTTCTTGATGTCTTCTTGGGCATTAACGCACTGAATCTAAGACATTACACCCCCTATGCTCCGTGCATTGGGGAAATAATTAATACTGAAATGTGCTCTTCACTGACTTAGCTGAGTCGATACATAACATTCTTGCCTGCATGCACTCACTCTGGCACGCAACTGTACTTATCTTAGCCCTATAGCAAGTAATAATTTCCAAAATTGTTCTATTTAAATCCAGTGAGTGCACGCGCACAGGCAGGATAGGCATGTACCAAATCAGCTAAGATCATGGAACATATTTCGGCATGAATTCTCTCCGGTGTTTTCCTTTGAGCATAGCTTAGCACCATGGACCCAAACAGGGGGAAGAAAGACGCAACTACACAGTAAATGTCGCAGTGTTAAATCAACACTTAAAGAGTTAAATTTCTGATAAGGACCAGTATGGTTCTTATCAGATTTGGTGTTAAGTTAGTTCTTTCCATAGTGTTAAACATTGACCTGAAACAGTGCCTATCCGTATGCCCCGGGGAGGGCGCAGAGGGTAGCACCGCCGCCACGCCCGTAAAGGGATGGGTGTCTGCATCTCAGCAGACGAAGGCTGCGAGGGGCTGCGACATACCAAGTCGGCCTCAGCGCCGCTGCGACCCAAACCCCTGGGGTCCGAGCCGAAGCTTGGTCTGCGCCAAGGGTCGGGTGCTGCATGAGTCATGACACAATGAAAATGGTGGCCTCTAAAGTTGGAGAGAAGATGAGGTGGGCGGGGCTTTGGGTGGGGCTTTGTAGAGTATGATTGACACAGCGCCTTGTAACTCTAGAAATTAACACCAACACTAGTAAATATTCTACTCTCTCTGTTGTTGTAATAAATCTGAAAGAGTCAATGGACTTTGACACTGCATATTTAACACTGCAGTATTTACTGTGTACTCACTACGATAAATACTCACAGGTATGTATCGATGCAGCTGAGATCAGGGAAGAACATATTTCGGTTTGAGTTTTCCGTTAAAAAGCCATCTGATCCAAATCAATACACAAGCCCTTAGTCAGGTCAACTGTTCCTCAGAATCCAGATGGATGCAAAACCTGGCAGGACCAGGAAAAATGGCATTGCTCCAGATGCCGTGCAAAACAATGGCCTCCCAAAGACCTGGCATGGTTCGATGTGTTTAGCATTCCCAGGAATCTGCTAAATCACCATGCACTTAGTCAATTGTGGCAATACAAATGTTAAGTCAGCAGGACCAGCCGGCCGAGATGCGCGCATCGTCCGCGGACCGCCCAGCCGAGACAGATCTTCTGCGGAGGTCCCAGCGCCCTCAGCTTCTCCGCATCAGCAATCAACAGTCCGACTCTATTTAAGACAGCGTCCGACCCCGGAAGGACGTAGCCCCAAAGCCTTGGTACAGGTGAGCCTGCCTGACTAAGCACGTCACACCGTGGTTCAATACCTAGACAAAGTTTCCTTGGATAACTGTACAATCCCTGGCGTTTGAACTCATCTGGGTGCTTTCTGTCCTAGCTGCAGCACGACCTCCAGGAGCTTCCACCGGAACCTGATTCCGCCCCGGTGGTCCCAAATATTGAGATGAGTAATGTGTCTGACGAAGATGGACAGCAGTTAGATAGACTTTGTCGTTTTAATTCCACAACCTCTAAAGGGTCAATCATTTAAATAACCTGACCTTTTGAGTTTACCTTGCAATAAAGGGGTTTTGTAAACCCTCCTTCTTGTCTCCTCTCTGGGTCATTATTCAATGTGACAAATAACCCGTGACAACAAAACACATAACATGTTACTCAATGACAGATCTAGCTCCACTACATCAAAGCTAGTGCTGTCAAATTGTAAAAAAAAAAAAAGTTTTTCAAATATGAAGGGGCGTACGGTAAATTCCTTTTTCCCCCTCTAAGGAAAAGTTGTTAATGACATACACAATTTAATGCGCATATTGACTATACAATCGTGTGACTGTACAGTCACTGAGAGTTTGTGTATTCGCGGTCCTGCGGTCGGCGGACATTCTTTGTCATGAACAATAAAAAAAAAATGTAATTACCACTCGAGCGATAGGCACATTGTTGGAACCTACACAGATGCGTCTATGTCATCTGAACACTTAGTGCCTGGGAATATGCGCAGAAGTAAAATGAACATGTTCAAGCAGGGGACATACAAACAGCTACTTCACATTCCTATTAAAGGCAGATGAAGCCTACGCTATGTCGTGCAGCTACTGAGATGGTCTTGCAAGGCAATTTGCAATGTAATGAACGGTCTGACTGCCCCCACACATCAACCTGGATGAGTGTGGAACAAAACTTGCTCAGAAGATACATTTTTTGAAGCAATGCAAATAGCTACTTTCCCTGACAACAGATTACTTGTATTTACTCTTTAAATTATTTGGTGGTTCGAATCCCACCACCAACGTATTTCCCGCATGCCTACCCGCCATCTTCAGCTTTTTCCACTAACCCTAATAAATTAAGCTTGGGCAAAAAACAGCCTGAATGTGCTGGAAATAACATGTATTATTGTTATTTGATTTAATGGCCTACTCCCTACATAGTGCACTCTTTATTTACTAATATCGTTCACTCAAAAGCAACGGCCAAGATTTCGGACACTAGACATTCGCATAGCCACATCATTGCCTGTCGATCATTGACCGTGGATATTTACACAATTTTATGTATTATATTTGCACCTTTAAATGCATTTTTTCAAGAAACTCATAAATATGACAGTGAGCATTTATATAAGAACAAGCTTGCGCTTGGCAAATATTAAATCAAATTTTGCAATGGTTGATATCCTGTAATGTTTCTCTACTTAGGCTTTTACACTCATATTTTTAAGTTTTATATGGAAAAATAGAGTTGACTTATTGTGCTATTTCAAAAAAATGCATTGTGGGTTATATTGCTTGGTCTAGCGTACATCAATGTTCACTACTTTATGCGGTGCATTGTCACCGTGCGGGGGAAAAAAACCTGTTCTTAAGTCTGGAGGTCTGAGCATGCAGGGCTCTGTGAAGCGGCGGTGTGCGGAATGGGTGAGAAAATGCAAAATAGCATCAAAGCAGTGGGTTTTGTTTTGTCTACCAGTTTGGTACTGGGTTGTTCAGCTGAAAATAAATCTCTGTAGCTAGGAAGTATTTTAAGCAATGGAGATGTCTCCGTTATGAGCGTGTAATATTCATTTCATTATGCAATTTACGGGTTAATTGAAACAGAGACAGAGAGACGGGCAAAGAGAAAGAGATGTGGGAAATAGAGACTCACGGTGGAGCCAGACCACGACCTTTCAAGCCAGATGATTTGCATAATGCAGCTAGCATGGAGTCGATGATAGGATGTTGTTGGAATGCATAATTCTAGCGCCTTCTATCTAATGAAGTCCAGGACAGGGAGTCGTTCACTTTATGACCAGATGTCGTTGGTGCCAAGCATTTTCCGTGGAATGCATGTGCTTTATTAATAACAACCAGGGCTCCGAATTGGTTCAAACAACAACAAAAAACCCAAAAATGAACAGAATTTTACGAGGAGCCGAAACGGAAAAAAAAAAATGTTCTTCAGCTGTTCCGGAACAAAAACGAAACATTATGAAATCCACAAAACCAGTTAAAAACGTATTTTTTTTGTTCTCTATAAATTTAACATATCCTATGCCTTGGAGACTATTTCCGTTCACTTTCACTATCAGTCATCAAGCCACATGAATCTGGGGCTGCATCTTATGGACAGACGAGGAAGAGAATGTAATGGTGTTTTAAACCGGGGTTTTCATGTTAATACAGTTGCACTGAAATTTTAAAGTCCGCCAAAAATTGCACAAAATAAGGAACGTTAAGAACGAACGAAATTCTTGCGTTCTGAACCGGTTCAGGACCAATATTATGGTGGCAGAACGGTTCAGAGAACGAAAATGTTAAAGAAAGGCTTGCTTGAACCGTTCGGAACAGAACGTTTTAAAAATAATTTTGTTTTCAAGCCTTGCTAACATCATCATTTCTTGCCATCAAGATGTATTGTTACTCATGTACCTTAGAGCTGAAATGATAACTCGATTAATAACGACTATGTGACTCTAAAAAGTAAGAGTAAATCAATCTCGCAGTGATTAATCATTTAAACTTAACTATTAGAGCTGCTGTTAAGAGCTGATAACTCTAACTCTATTCATTATTCATTACAGAGGACACACCTTATTTGTTTAATGTTGTTGTTTTTTTTTATTGTGTTTCATTTGGGTTATGACATGAAATTCATTTCCTTCTCCTGTTTATGCATAATTACTTAAAAACATAAAAACATAAAAACATGTTTGTATCAGAGTATTGATCCAATCAACAAATACCTCCAGCCCTAATGTGTGTACTATGTCACTTGTTATTTCTTGTGTATTGTATAATTGCTGTATAAACAGATCAAGTGGAGGCCACTTGATAAAATACCAATGGCTAAGCAATGACAAAATGTAAATTTGGGAGAAGTACTCACATGTCTCGGAATGTAATTTTTTTGCTTTTGCTGTTCGCTGCCCGCTGGTCTTTTTTTTTTTTTTTTTTAAGTTATTTTTCCGGCGTAAGCGCCGTTTTTCCATCTTTATTGGATAGGATTAGTCGGAAACTGGGTTGAAGAGATCGCGGGTAGACATTACAGACAAGTCGACGAGCGTAGTCGAACTCGCCACACTGCGAACGCTGTGGTAGACACAGCGCCACTAACATGAATGAGGTCGCATTAGGTGCAGTGTCCATAACCACTCGGCCAACGCGGACCCCTGCCCGTTGGTCTTTTGATAAAGTCAGCGTCGTTTCCTACTCCACGTCACTTGTCACGACTACTGTGCTGTGATAAATAATGCTCCTCCCCCCCAACCACACGCCACACCCTTTTTTGATTCCATCGAATCCAGACCCAATGACAGCGTGAGCGATGCATGAATGATTTATTTGGTCTGGCTTGCCAGGCAAGCAGTTATCCAGTCTGTCCTCAGTCGGTCCGGTACAGTTCCTTTTCCAAGTCTGCTGAACACATAACACCTACCTGCCATACATAACTTCTACACAGTCAAGGGCGTGTCTGACACCTCTCAGCCTGCACATTAACTTTTCACTCCCCTGCCTTCTGGTAGGCACTTCAGAGCCCTGCGCGCTAACGCTAGGTTTCCACTATAGAGATTTTTCTGTACGGTACGTATACGGTCCGTATACGTGAGCAAACAACCGTGTTGTCACCGTTGTAGCATGCTCCATTGTGCTGAAATACGTACCGTAGACGTACGGTCCGTATACGGTCCGTATACGGTCCGTATACGGACCGTACAGAAAATCATTTATTTTGATTTTTCACCGCACGTATACGGCACGTACTGGGGGCGTGGCCGTGTGCTCAGTGATTGACAGCAGCGCTGATCAATCAGGGGACTGTGCGCTCCAGTACATGAAAGGCGAAGATATATATTCCAAAGTTTAAACCGAAGCGGCCTCGTGCACGCGGATTTGCTGTGCGCGCGCGTGTGTGTGTGCACACAAAACAGTGCACCCCCAATTGAGTTTGTGCTCGTGAATATGCGTGCGTGTGTGTTTGTGTGTGCGTATATGCTTTCGTGTGTGAATATGGGTGTTTGTGTGCGCGTATCCGCGTACCTGTGTGTGTGTGTGTGCGTGTGTGTGTATGTGCGTGTGTAGAATTCCCCGGAGTGTTCTACCATACCATACCGTTGGATCCCATATTCACCCCATGTACTAGCAATGCAAGAGTCGACGTGCAACTCTTTCTGGCTAGTGTCGAATTCACCCCGCGAGTGAAAACTCGTGGGGGTGAAACCTCGCCGTTTTGCCAAACTACGAAATATTAAAACATTTTGACCACCC
>OMKY01059639.1:0-19141 GCA_900302395.1 Bregmaceros cantori | reverse complement strand
TGTTGTGGATACGGCAGCGAGTTCTCACGGCGCTGCCGTGGACATTTAGTAACAAAATAATCTCCACAACACGGAGCGAGTACTCGCCGTGTTGTGGAGATTATTTTGTTACTATATATCCACTGCAGCGGGCACTCGCTCTGTGTTGTGGAGATTATTTTGTTACTATATATCCACGGCAGCGGGTACTTGCTCCGTGTTTTGGAGATTATTTTGTTACTATATATCCACTGCAGCGGGCACTCGCTCTGTCTTGTGGAGATTATTTTGTTACTATATATCCACGGCAGCGCTTCGTACAACAACACGCATCGTACAACATGTTTCGTTCCGTGTCAGCTCTAGCACGGACTCGCAGCACCCTCTGTCTTCAGCGGAGGGGGATTCCTCCGCTCCGGGCCAACACATACACAAACGTCCGTGTCCCAGCGCGTTGCGGGGACGCGGCGCGTCTCGCCCCGTGTCCGAGCGAACAGTCGAACACACAGACACTCATCACGCTGCAGCGACCCGCCGAACCAATTCTGTAACCAACGGCTGTATGTTTATTGTTTAACTATCAATATTTGGCGTCAGCATATCGATAACGTACTGCAAGACGAAATATCACGATATATCGTAGTATCGAGATTTTGGCACACCCTTACTGCTGATTGCAGCATTTCCTTGGTGGTTCCTTGCTGGTCTATAGAATATTGGAAAAGGGGTACTCGCCCACATGTCTTTCATCATATTGATGAAAAGCTGGGAGGTATTGGTTATTATGGACATTCTGCTAATAGGCAAGTGGGATTTTCCAAATGTAAATTGAGTCCAGGTGCTAAGCTCCTCGTGACTCCCTGATCTTCAATGGTGCTGGATGTCAAGGCTTTCTTTGGTTTTTCTTCCCAGTCCCCTGGCAGCCAACTAGGCTTAAAGCTGAAGATGAACAATCTCCAGCTGTTGGTCAATTCCTGGGACCTGACTCAAGTCCAAAACATGGCCTGCTCTCTCGGGACATCAACCTTGAGGACAAAAGCGGCTCCAAGCCTTGGGTCCCGGAAGCTATGCGTGAACATTGCGACGAGGGCAAGTCTTCTGTGGCACTTTTTAACATGGTGCTTCCCTCCACATCAACCAATAAAAGCTGCAATCGAAAAGAGAGCTCAAGTCACTGCAAATATTGTGGCAGAAACTTCAAAAAAAAGGCTCAACTGGACAGCCACATCCGCATTCACACGGGGGAGAAACCTTATTGGTGCGCACTGTGTGGCAAGGACTTCAGGCACCTGTCAACTTTTAATAGGCATCAGCGAACTCATACGGGGGAGAAGCCTCACTGTTGCCGAGAATGTGGCCTGCGTTTCACGCGGCCAGGCAATCTAAAATACCATCGCAGACTTGTCCACAAGGAAAATAATTAACTGTATTGAAAGTTGTAGCTGTAGCAATGACATGTTACACTTGAGAAACCCGATGACATGTTTTTTTGCTGGTACTTAACCAAAGTTTATCCTTTTTACTGCATTTGTTGCAGCTCTATTCTCCGCCTGTCAAGCATTTTAAGGAGTTCAAGCCCTTCATCATATTCAAGAAATGTTCCCCACGCTGATTTTATTTTTGCTGTTTTACTGAAACACACGGGGAAATGGTTGAAATTAGGGCTGGTTGATATTGCGAAAAATGTTATCACGATATACTTTTCCATATCGATATGATAATCTATATGATTTTTTTTTTTTTATTTAGCGCAAGCGCTGTTTTTTTTGTTTTTGTTTTTTTTAATTGACAGCGTTAAAAGGGGATGAAAGAGCAGGCTAGCGGACACTTTTGACAATATTTATTAGTTATCAATTATTATTATTAGTTATTAATTATTTGTTATTTTGTCGCTTGACTATTGCAAAGGCTATACCCTTTGCAATAAAGTAGGCGATAGCGCTGGTTGTCCTTATAGCGTTTGGACGTCTTATGGGATACTATGTGAAAAGGTTGCCGCGATGGTGGTTTGATTTGCGGCTTTAGCGGTCCGAGACACGCTGGCACGATCATGTGCTGCTTCATGGATTGTTTCTGGATGAAACTGTTTCAAATGGTGGAATAAATTCATTGTATTAACAGTTTTGGTGGGGACTTGTCGGCACAGCGCTGGTCTGTTCGGCGTCTGACTTTAGGAAGCCGAACCACTCCTGAATCAAACGGCCGCTTGTGGTTGTCATACCTTTTTATCAACAATTTCCTCTGGTTCAACACTCATCGGAATCCTTCGAGTCATGATCCATTCATAATTATTTTCAACTCTGCCTATTTCTTTACTTCTGTAGCTTCTCCAACAGTTCCAGCACACGCATGGTCATATTATGGTTAGGATATAAAATGTGCGATCTGCAAAGGCAGCAGCCTCAAGCAAATCGTTGTCATGTACAGATCGTTTTTGATTTTTTTTTTTTTTAATTAGCAATTGGCTCATATTCATGTCGATCTCTTGGGCACAAAGTGCAACCTTGAACAATTGACTTGTGTGATGTTGCATTGCATCATTAAACTGTTTGCACACATATATAATAATGCATCTTGCTAGATTTCTTCAAATGTGAATGCTATATCAATTTTACTGAAGTACCTATGGAAAAGAAAACTGTATATTTTAACTAATTTTAAGAAATATTGTTCAAGAAACTAGTTCAAATGACTTATTAAAGATTTCCCATCAGACTTGGCTGGCTGCAGCGAGGCTCACAAGTGGGGGAGGGTCTGTGCTCTGCACTGTTGCAACCCGGCGCCGCAGCACAGTGTACAGTGGCTTTGTAAATACATGCTTGTTTGCATATCGACTTTCTCAAATTTACTTTATCGACGAGATCAAAGAACTTTATCGCGATACGATAACTTATCGAATTATTGTCCACCCTTAGTTGAAATCACTATTACTCGTGACATCTTTATTTTAATGCATTGGCATATGTATGTCAATTCATTGACATTTATAGTTTGAGCTGTGCTTTTCATTGTCCATAGTAGTTTAAGTTTTCCTTTCTTGGTAGTGTTACTTCAGTTCATATTCATACTTGTCCAGGGCCCTATTCCATCAAGCAACCTTAATTTCAAATCCAAGATTAATCCCGGCTTTGGCTCCACAACTCGATTCCAACAACAGAGCTAGCGCCAAACGCCACTATATCACTGACAACAAGTGCACTAGGGATTTGATGCATTCGTCTTACTGATGAAGTGTTTAGTAACCGTAATAACATTTTAATATTAAATAAATAAACCATTAGGTGGGGCTGGCGTTCCAACTCACAACATGGATTGGTGCAAATTTGCCGACTACAGGTCTATTCCACTGCGCCACGGTTCTAGCACCAGTGCACCTGATTGGGGCGCCAAAGCCTGGATTCAAGCTGACCTCCTTTTGATGGAATAGATCCCCACGCCAAGCTTTTTATTTGCAAACTTGATTTTTGTGGCAGTGAAGGGAAGATGCAAGGCCAGGTACTGCAAACTCTAGCCCTTCCTGGAAACATGGGGACAGCTTTCAGATGTTGGTGCATGATCTAAGCACCACCAGACTCGAGGTTGATATAAAAGTTACAGGAATAGCTTGAGAGAAACAAAACCTCCCTTGCTCCTCAAAACATTTGTATCTGCTTCTTTGCTTTTTCTTATCACAACTGAAACTTCAAACCCAATTATTATTCCTCAATCATAACCTATGCATTAGCCATTAACTGTGTGCTCAATGTAGTGTAGAAGCAATTTGCACACATTTCGCTTTGTTGAAAATTGTGTTGAGCCTTTATGCCACCCACCCCAAATTGAAATATTCCACATCGCACTTTTCTTTTTGTTTTTGAAGGTCAACCCTGACTGAGTAGTAACCTGATCTGTGAAGGCGACTCCAGGAGCATTGATGTTTGAGCAAAGCCGTTTTATGAGAAGTTGTCGATGGTTGGTTTGACTTCACAGGACCTGTATATGACGTCTAACGATCAAATGACAAGCTCCAAGTAACTCATTGACCATCAGTGGTGCTGGATCTCAAGACTCTTTTATTTGTCTTCTTCCCAGCCACTCGGCAACCAACTAGTCCTCCGGCTGAAGATGAGTACTGCCCGTCTGCATCTGGATTCCTCGTACCCGACTCAAGCCCAAAACAAAGACTGCATACGAAGGCCAACCATACGGACTCGAACAGTTCAGAATGTTTTGTTGTAGAAAAGCACAATGACCATTCTGAAGCAGAAGTCCGTTTGAGACAAGTGGGACGTGGAATGGTATCCAGTGATGGACTGGATGCAAGATCGGGTTCCAGAGGACACCTGCATCTAGCGACAACCTCAACTCATCTACACCACTCTTGTAGAACGGGGGGCATGAAGGAGAAATACTCCTGTGAGAGATGTGGTAAAGGATTCAATTTCAGGAGTCAGCTCAGCATCCATCTTCGAATCCACACAGGGGAAAAACCTTACTGGTGTGGTCAATGTGGAAGGGATTTCCGGCACCAGTCTACCTTCAAGAGGCACCAGCGCACCCACACGGGCGAAAAACCCTACCTTTGCAGAGAATGTGGCCTGCGCTTCACACGGATGGCCTACCTAAAGAATCACAAGCGTACACACAGATGAGGGCTTTAACTACATGTTGTGGAGTCTTCATGTTGTTGGTATGATTCATTTACTGTCCACTGAACAATCAAGATCAATCACTTATAGTTTGCTTTGCTCATTTTCTGGTGCATGTCTCTACTTGTGTTTGTTGACACTGTTCTGTTGAGCCTTTATTTATATATATATACATATATATATATCAATGTTTATAAATAAAGGGGATTGTTGGAATTGAGTGCTGTCCATTTATTGTACAATTATAGCATTCGTTATGTGAAATTCAATGATAAAATGTGGTCTGTAGTCTGTACGCTAGTACCTGTTTTAGTTGTGCTGTTGTGTTTATTAATGGCAGCACACTTAGTGGATGGGGGAACCCATTTAAAGCTCTGTCAGAGTAATGATTTGAGTTTCCTCTGCAATGCTTGCCTGCCTTTTAGATAATCCTTAGGGCAAAATCGCCACCTACAGTTTGTGTGTCCCAAGGTATGACTCTTGGTCCAATTTGGTCAATGTACAATTAATGCCCCCCCCTCCCCCCTTTCCCATCAAGGCTGTGGAGTGGAGGTTCAGAATACTTTAGGTCGGCCAAATTCGACACTGCAATAATCCGGCTGCTTTCAAACCCAATACTTGTACATTGGTGGGGCGCACTCGCTGTTCCGAAATAACAGTATTCCGATTAAATTCAAATCCTAAAAACGATCCGCTTATTTTGTTAGGGCTAGGGTTAGGGTTTTGGAAGATCCATAACAAAATAAGCGTAGGCCAATTTTTTGGATTTGCACTTTCATCACAGCAAATGATACGCCAAAATTAATTTTGGAATGCAGGCATGTAACCCACATAGGTAAACTTGCACTATACTGAATGATGCCCAATATCATGCAGAACCTTGTGGTCCCTGATTGTGCAATGAAGTACTGTACAGTGTGCACTACCTACCAAGTCTCCAAGTCTGTGTTGTCTCTTCTGATGCTTCTAATTTAAACATGATGATGGCACTTATCGGCTTGGTGAGCAAGACATTACAATGGGCTTAGGTGTTTTATGTTCATTAGAACTTTTTGACACAGTTTCTAAGTTGAGAATTGCTATTGAATATTAATTAACTGGGAAAAAGACCATGCTCTTAGCGCATGTCTTTATGATACAGAGTGTCTTGGGAAATGAGTGAACTATTTAATAAAGGTCAGATGCCAAGGTCCTCACAACCTTCACTGGTGCTGGATGTCAAGACATTTTTTGATTTGTCTTCTTCCCAGCCATCCTGCAACCAACTCGGCCTCTGGCTGAAGATGAACTATCCCTATCGGCAGCCATTGGTGGATTCTCTCAACCTGACTCAACTGCAAAGCACAGCCAGCACTCTGGAGATGGCAACATTAATGACTCTGGCAGTACAGAGCCTTGGGTCCTGGATGAACGTAGTGAGGCGGGATTCAACTTGTGTGAAATGGTGCAGATGGACACAAGTTGTCATACTACACTCGACTCCACAATTGGACACTTCAACTTGGCTCTACCCTCCACCTCAAGCAATCATTCCTCCTGTGGGTTAGGTGCCGTAAAAAAGAAACCCTACTACTGCAGACTGTGTGGAAAGGGCTTTAATTCCAAGAGTCACCTGGCTATCCACCTGCGCATCCACACGGGGGAGAAACCTTATTGGTGTGCCCAGTGTGGCAAGGACTTCCGGCATGAGTCGACCTTCAAGAGGCACCAGCTCATCCACACTGGGGAAAAACCATATTGCTGCAGACAATGTGGCATGCGCTTTACACGGATAGACTACCTAAAGAATCACAAACTCACCCACAGAGAGCAGAGCTAGCTGTATTACATGTTGAAGTTGTGCCCAGTCTTTCTGTTAATGAACTGGGCAGCAGGTGTAGAGTATTTTAGTTGCATATTTGAGCTGTATTGAGTACATTTAAATGTGTTCTGAATGTTTTGTGAAATGCATTGCCCATGTGTCTTTGTTATAGAATTATTTCTATGGTTATGTTCTCTTTATCTTTGGATTTTGGTCTTTTACTGTTGATAATTCTAACATGGATAAACATACCCATACACATGTGTGCCAATAAAACGTCTTGATTTTTTTTTTTTTTTTTTTAGAAGGGATGAAAGAAATGCACATTTATCATGTTTAAAGCAATCCATGTTTGAGATGTGACATTCAAATAAAGTTCTGATGAATTGATAATGAGTGGCAGCACAATTGCAGGGATTTAAGTTTTCCGTCGACTGAATTTCGTCACCTGGATTGACTATTATTTTAGGTTCTCTGCTGACACCTTCTGGCAGATTCAACTAATTTCCTAAGTCCCCATATTTTGCCTTGTTTGAGTTGGTGTAACAATCGCACACAATTCAAAACATTTGTTTAGTAAAATGATGTTATGTTTTATTTCTTTGGACTCTTGAACCTTTCAAGACCCAACAAGCAGCATGACCTGATTAGAGCCGTATATAACACCTTACTAACGGACCTGTTTAGACAAACACGCCCTCATGTGCTTTCTCCTTGTAATTACATCAACACCTCTCAATAGTCATCACTGTCAGGTTCTGAATGGTTCTGAACCATAGGCCTACTCAAAAAGATCTGACCATTATAATTAATGTTGAGATTGAGGCTGCAGCCTAAGGTAATATAATTCAGACTTGGCAGTAAATATTACTATAAAAATATCAAAAGCCTTCAAAAGACCAGCTGTCAGTGTTGGGCCATAGAATGGTACAGTTCATTGGGGCATCTGATCCAGTAACTGATCTCCATTATCCCTACATTCCTTGCATAGAACCAATGTATGGTCTGTATTGAAGATGATTTTCAAAGGGCTTCAGGGGAAAACTCAATCTGACATTCAATCCTAGTGTCGGCCCAGACACCATTCCTTGCACAGAACCAGTTTGTTATGCGGCGATACTTGATTGGGTGCCTGGTAAAAAAGTTCAGTCAAATGACTTTTTTTGCTTTTATCATTGCAGTTGTGTGATCAAACGTAACCACTGATATTCCCTTTAACCATGACCATATCATATGCTTGAGGTAGAACACGATGCATCTCCCAAACTTGCGATGTCCAGCCAGCCAGTATGAAGTCTCAAAATCATCATTGTAGTAAAGCTGTCGCGCCTTGAAAACGATACCTTTGTCTTGTGCTTTTTTCATTCTATATATTGATTCGTTCAACTTCATCACAGAATATGTGAATACGGTGTCTTACTTAAGGCCTGGTGCCAAGGTCGCCATAAGCTTCAATGGTGCTGGATGTCAAGAACTTTTTTGATTTGTCTTCCTCCCAGCCACCCTGCAACCAACAAGGCCTCTGGCTGAAGATGAACTATCCTCATCGGCAGCCGTTGGATTCCCGCAACCTGACTCCACTCCGAAACAAGGAATGCACTCTGGAGACATCAACTTTCAGGGTCTCTCGGAGTCTTGGGCTGTGGTAGATCAGAGAGAACATCGTGAGGTGGGCTTCAACATGGAACCGGCAGGAGCATCTGGTCATGCTACAGTGGAACCCTCTGTCGGCTCTTCCATGAGCCACTTGAACCTTGATCTACCCTCCACCTCAACCAATCCAATTGTCTCTGGTGGAATTGGCGGGGTAATGAGAGGAAAACAGTTTTACTGCAGGCAGTGTGGCAAGACTTTCAATTACAAGAGCCACTTAGTTATCCACCTACGCATCCACACAGGGGAAAAACCTTACTGGTGTGCCCTGTGTGGCAAGGACTTTCGGCACCATTCAACATTCAAGAGACACCAGCGCACCCACACGGGAGAAAAACCCCATTGTTGCCGAGAATGTGGAATACGCTTCACACGAATAAGCAACCTAAAGAAACACAGGCTTACTCACAGGGGGGGTAGTTGTGTTTAATGATTGTAAGTTTTATGGCTGTAAGCAGCAAACTAGTTCCTATGAGGATCTCCTGGAGAGACAACATCTGCCCAAACAGGCTGTGGAGAAGGACTAGGGTGAAAAGGCAGGGTGGAGGAGCGGACAAGAAAGTAGACACTGAGTCCAAAAGAGAACAAGATGCATCTTGTTCAGACTCATTCCCTGAAGACATACCATTAACGGAAGTCAATGTTGATCAAACAACCTTTGCTGAAAAAGTAATGTCGAGCCTTTTGAATATCTTATTACATTCTTCCGAAGGTCTGACTTCATAATGCAAGCATCTAACAGGAAAACATTATAATGGCTTCAAATTAGAAATTCAAATTATGTACCTTGGTCATTTTTCTCATTTTTATGAGTTTCTTTTTTTCTGTGGGACCTCAAAGTTGGCTGATGCTGGAACCATGAACATCCACAGAAAACCACCATGTACCGGATAGCAGTTTAAAGGTGCAAATGTACCTTTTCAACTAAAAACTGAAACTGTCAAGTGAAAAGTCGTTTCTAATATATTTAATTCTTCTGTGACCTGCTTTTGAGAAAAATATTAGGTCGTTGGAATAGTCTGGAACCCTTTACAAATTATACATGACTGTCTGTGATACATTCTGAACGGTTGATCATGTTATCACGGCTATGGTTTATTGAGTAAATACCATGTACAACTTACAGCTAATACCTATGTTCAAAACTCAACAACAGATGATTTTTATTTTTAAAAAACTATTTTTCATGATTTTGCCCCTCTGTGTGTTTATAAACATTCTGTTTGTTTTGTTTTGTTTCTACTCCATAAAATGAAATAAACCAACATGGCATAACAGTATCTCAGAATGGGCTGCACTTTTTTTACAATGCTTACATTGTGGTTTGTCACTGCTTTCACATGTTTCATTCATTAAAAGAAAAATAAATCTGAATCCGTGTTGATGTCATGCAAGGCAATCAAACACACCAACAAAAATCTGCTGGTAATATAGCTAGCATTTCAGATGGGGAGATTTAAAACATTTTTTTTTAATCGATTCAAAGAGAGAAAATTGGAACGCTGTTGTGTGTAACAAACATGTATGATCGCTTAAATATTTACTGACATCCACACAGAAAAGAAGACCATTCCTGCTGCAATGCTTGATTTACTGGGCAATTTGTAATAAGCAATTTCGTTTCAACCCATTTGACACTAGCTCACATTAAACAGATGGGTGCCTGCTAAATGCACACATACAATGTGTCCATAGGCACGAGAGCTGTTCATGCCCCCCCCCCCCAAAAAAAAAACCTGATTTGAATTTGTAATTGGAAATTTAGATTTTTCTGAATTCCAAAATTCCTAATTTATATTTAAGCTATAATAATATGACATCTTCACACTTGCCATATGTAGCCACTAAAGGGCATTATATTTGCCATTAGTATGTGGTTATTGAATTATATAAATCCTTCAAAGTTCATCAAAGTGTGAAATAACATTGGTTCATTCCTGTGTGTTAGACTGTCAACCTAACATGGTTAAATTATATTATTGTCACAAGTAATGCGTTTTCCCTTTCCTTTGTTAACATTGTATTTTTAATGACTTCATTTTTTACAAATTATTTTACATGTAATTTGCATTGGCATTGAGCTATCCAAAGCAGCACCTGTTAAATAGCCAGCATCTGTAAGTCCACTGCACTGTGGCTTATTTCATTCCCAGAGATTCAAAAGCGGAAATGAAACCTACAATCTGCAACGCATCCTGTGAGTTTGTGTTGTGCAGCACTTCTCCCTCTTGGTTTTAATAAAGATGACTAATACTGCTGCTCTGTCCTCCCTGGTGTCAAATAATGGAACACACCTTGCAAAGTTGTTCAAGCCATGTATCATCTCTATAAAATAAAACAAATGCCTGGATCGATTCTATGATGGGCCAATCCTATCATGCAGCATACATGTGTATATGGCAGTCAAATCATTCGTAATGATTT
Source organism: Bregmaceros cantori (assembly GCA_900302395.1). Taxonomy (NCBI): domain Eukaryota; kingdom Metazoa; phylum Chordata; class Actinopteri; order Gadiformes; family Bregmacerotidae; genus Bregmaceros; species Bregmaceros cantori. The sequence continues at coordinate 8,656 of OMKY01059639.1, read as the reverse complement.
TTCAATGACCACGGTGCCGGATGTCAACAAGTATTTTGATTTTCTTCTTCTCAGCTGCTCTGCAACCATCACTGCCTCTGATTGGAGATGACCTATCCAGACCTGCCGATGTGGGTGGATTGCTGTTACACGACACAAGCCTAACACAAAGCCTGCCATCCGGCTACTTGGAACACAGGGGCTCAAACCGCCCGGAGGCTCATGTCCCGCACGATCATAGTGAGTTTGGCGAATCCGGCCTGGAACTTTTAGAGGGGCCGTTCATTGCCGCAGAACAATCCACACTTGGGCATGTTGACCTGTCCCTCTCTCTGCCCACCACCTCCACCAACTGGACTGGCGCGTCCCTGGAAGCACGGGACGCAAAGGAGAAACGCTTCTATTGCAGGCAGTGTGGCAAGAGCTTCAATTACAAAAGTCACCTTATTATCCACCTGCGCATCCATACAGGGGAGAAACCTTATGGCTGCAATCACTGTGGCAAGTCGTTCACTCAGTTGAGCAACTTGAAAACTCACAAGCTCACCCACACAAATGAAAAACCCTATCGCTGCCATCATTGTGGAAATACCTTCACGCAAGTAAGCAACTTGAAGAGTCACATGCTCATCCACACTGGCAACAAACCACACACCTGCAATCAATGTGGAAAGACATTTGGGGACCAATCCAATTTGAAGAGGCACCAGCGTACCCACACTGGGGAGAAACCGCACTGTTGCCGCCATTGCGGCAAGACCTTCGCTCAATTAGGCAACCTGAGGAGTCACAAGCTCACTCACACAGGTGAGAGGCCTTATCGTTGCAGTCAGTGTGGAAAGAACTTTGGCGATCAGTCCAACTTGAAGAGACACCTGCGCACGCACACAGGCGAGAGACCGTACTGCTGCAGGCAGTGTGGCAAGTGCTTTGCGCGGTCAAGTACCTTGAACAGTCATAAACTCACGCACACAAGCTACAGACAGTATGGAAAGACCAATGCTCGGTTAAGTGGTTTGAAAGGGCACAAGCATACCCACACCGATGAGAAACCCTACTGCTGCAGACAATGTGACAAGATCTTTAGCGACCAATTGACCTTGAACAGTCACCAGCTCACTCACACAGGTGAGGATTACAGTCGCTGTATCATGGCAATGCCTTCAATGAAATAATGATTCTCATGTCTCCAAATATATTTTAAATTATACCAAATTAGTGTATGAAGTGCTGCAAAAGGGTCCCATTGTGTGTGTGAATATGCATGTCTACCAGATCGCTATGACATTGGTTACAAACAAGAATATAGGGTAGGTCGAAGATTAGATTACAAATCTTAAACTCATAATTGAAAATTGCTGTAAATAAATCAATGTGTTGTGCAAGTAATGCTATTATTAAGGAGTGGTTAGTTCTTTATAAAATATAATAATGATGATGATGTTAATGATCGTTGTTATGAACAGCAAACATCAGGCCACTGACAAGTGTGATTGAGACACGGAAGATGTGTTCCCAAAAGGTATCGTCATTGGATGCATTGCCAATATTTTGTAGTCTATTCACGTGGGGATTGAGAGAGCTAACACACTCCCAAGTACAGTTATGTAATGCCTCAAGACAATACTCTGCAATAATTCAACTTAATTTTCAAGGACCACTCTAGTGAAAGAAATGCTAGAACTAAGAACATGCCAGCAGTTTTATTTCATTTTAATCCAAATGTTTTTATTGGTGATTCCCATTGTTCGTATATACTATCATACATGTTACATAGTTTATTGAGATGAAATCGCAGTCTATAAATAATCTCCAGTTAATAATGCAAGTACAAATATTCTGTTTAGAATTATCTGTTCTTTTGTCACCAAATGTATTAGTACAGTTAATCTGATTTTCGTTACTTGAAAAATATTTTAACATTTAATGCGAGCTTGATATACTGATGTATATCATACAGTATAACAATTATTTACTATACACGCTATTAATTATGAAAGACTTAAAGGCGTAATGGGACTGTGTGTGGGTGTGCATGTCCAAGCTGAATAAACAGTATCCCACTTCCCGTTTCTCAAAAGACAGGCTGAGTCAGGAATCTCAACGTCACCTGACAATGTGCTGGGTGTTTTTTTTTGTTATGATTCATGGGCTGGACATCATTAACTCTTGATTGTCTTCTTCTCAGCTACGCTACAACCGGCCACGATTGCGCTTGAAGACGAGTCATCGACACCCGGAGATGTTGGTGCACTGCTGCTACCCGACACAAGCCTTTAAAACTTGTGGTTAGGAATCTCGAGTCCCAAAGATTTCATGACATTGTTTTTAGACTTGTTTAAAACACGGTTATATTGTGTGTCGCCAATGCACATTTGTGCACGGGAAATTGCCTCTTGTTGCATTATTACATTCATCATTGTTAATCTATGGGGAAGTGTCCTTCGCACCGGTACCAAAAATAAATTCTAGTCTGTGACTTGTTCACATGGCAATAGAGATGATTCTGATTCTGAAGTTATCTTGCAGTATATATTTTTTATGTTACATGTTTTCATGGTGATTCTGAATATTTAGCTATATTTCACCAAATATTTCAGAGAAAAAAAAATCGAAGTGAAAATCCTCTGGATCAACCAGTCGACATCTACGTTGGTATATCTTGTGAGGCCACCCTCTGTAGCTACCTGGTTAGTGTTGCAGTTTGATTGAAATACTAGTGGGATACTTTCACTTGTTTGATTTTTTTTTTTGTTTAATTTGAATGCACACAAGTGAACTGGCCTTATTTCAACTTGAATAAACACGTCTGTGAATCTGTTAAAATCTGTTTGCTTTTAACAGGATTGAAAGCACACTTCATTCGGTCTTGTCGTGACATTGATTGAGCGTAATTGTTCTGATGATTTGAGATTAATGTATTTTTCAACCGAATCTGTTATCTGATTAAATAATTCTGAAATCATATACAACTTTTTAAAATGGTTTTATAGCAATATTAGGTTCATCTATCCAGTTCACAAATAAAATTATCAATCACTGTAGCAGAGTCCTTGTCTTTTTTTTTTTGGATGCTGAATCTCTCTCTCACTCCAGTTTCCACCTTTCATCCCTTGACAACTTCACAAGCACATTCGGCCATCTTCCAAGGCCCTGGAAACTATTAGCTATATATATAACCCTATAATACTAGGGTTTGACATTATTAGGCTTTCAGAATCGAAATTCCACCTCGCGTCTTTGTGACTGACTCATCTGCACGATGCTGCTGGATATCAAGACCTCTTTTGATTTTGTTCTTCTCAGCTACTCTGCAAACAACGCGTCCTGCTGCGCCCGGACCTGAGTTATCAAGACCCACAGCTGTTGGAGGGTTGCTGCTACCGGACACAAGCCCAAAACAAAGCGTGCGGTCTGGCTACTTGGAACCGAATGAGGTACCCACTAGGCTGGTTCCTCAGATCGTGCCTTGTAAGTTTGGCTTCATCAAAGTGGAACTAGCGGAGCCAGTATGTGATGCTCCAGGGGATTCGACATTTGGGGAACTAGCCTTCCCCACCACCTTCGGGGAACTAGCCTTCCCCACAACTTCGGGCAATCGGAGCAGCCCTCCCGGAACAGCCGATTCAAGGGAAAAACCCTACAAGTGCAGACAGTGCGGAAAGTGCTTCAGACGCCGAGGGCAACTGAACAGCCACCAGCGTACGCACACAGGGGAGAAACCCTACCCTTGCAGAATGTGTGGTAAGAACTTCAGTCATTACTCCACCCTGAGGAACCACCAGCGTACCCACACAGGGGAAAAACCGTACTGCTGCAGACACTGTGGCATGAACTTTTCGCAGTTGAGCAGCTTAAAGAAACACCAGCGCCTCCACACAGGGGAGAAACCATATTGCTGTAAACATTGTGGCAAAGGTTTGAGCACCAAAAGCCACCTACAGAGACATGAGCTCAGTCACACATAATCACACTGGAGCCCACTTTGCAGAGGCAACTTTGCACCTGTTAACCAGACATTTCACTGATGCCCAGACAGGAAGAAATAGCCACTGTGCCGAGACAACCCTGTTTTTCCAAGTCCAATCTCAACAATTTCAGTGTCGACCATTTCCATTGTCCCTCAACTATTCTATACAGCTTATATCTAAATATAACAGTTTATTATAGGAAGTAGCGGGGCTCTAGTTTCAAAGACAGCTTTTTCCATTCTGAAACACTTTAAAGTTGTTATGGCAGTTTAGTGGAGGTGCCCACATAGAGGAAATGCGGACAGTTCTGAGATAGCCTGCTGAGCCCGAACGACCCGTCCACGCAACGCACGCAATTAGAACAATCATTGGGTCTGCTAAAAACAGGTTTGAAAAACAAAAGTTTCAATCAAATCATGTTATCCAGTCTCAGTGCAGTAGGTGGGACAAGTGGAGGTGTGAAAAGTGGTGTAGAGTAGAAGGGGCGCTTATGACGCATGTCACAAACCAAACTCCGCCCACTTCTCGCTGTTGCCCATACCAAACTCCGCCCATGGGCACTGATTGGTTAGCCCGTATACGGGTGACGTCCGCCTGATTTTCCCAGACCCAATGTACCGTTTAGCTGCATGCGATGCATGGACGATTTGTTGGTTCTGGCTCGTCAAGATAGTTCTGACATGGGGATATGTCCCAAGGGTTTCATGTATTACTGGGCAAATCTGGGTATCGATCATGGCTGTCAATCTTAAGATATTAGCTAGAGGAAATTGCATGACGACAACGTCAAGAAGTAACTCCAAGGCACTGAACCTGCTAAGCAGTTATCTACACTGTTTGCCAGTTTTTGGGACTTGGGTTTTCATTTTTTTCATTTCATTTTTTCTTGTGGGGAACAAATGTTGTCAAATTGTATGCTGTGCATCGATACTGTCCACTCTGTCATGTGTGCGATGCGAAACATGTATGAAACAGTTGAATGATTATTCTCAATACCAGCTTTTCAAAAAAATAGAACAAATCTCAGCACATAATGGATTTTTTTTTCTCAATTGAGGGTATTCTCAGTGGTGACTATAACCCACTGAGCCTACAAGTTTGGGAACCTCTGACTCTGAGTCTCTAAGAGCTTCTATATCAGGGCCATTTCATTCAGATGGGTCGATCCATAATGTGTCAACCATAAATGTCTAGAAGATCGCAGATCTGCACAAGGCTGAATAAACAAGTCCTTTTTAAACCACCACTTTCAGTGCATTCCATTTATTGGAAGAATGAACAATTAATGGTAATTGTACAATTTTAATTGTACTAATTACAGGCAGTACATGGTTTGGCGATACAAAGACTGCTAGTGCCTCTAGGCCCTTGATGGAGTAGGTTTGATCTAGCCCTATATAGTGCCTTATGTTTCATTTTTATTTACTCAAAAATGGATGCTGGGAAATCTAGTCGTTTCTTACATGGTAAGTATACCACATTCACTTTCCCCAAGGTAGGTCATTTTACTACTAGTGCTTCTCAATTACATTCTCAAATTGCTCAACGTTTTGGCCACTCTTCAAATCAGTAAAAGACTGTGCTAAATTAACAAAGAGAGCTTTGCAATGTTTTTTGCGCAAATTGTGTGGAGGTGGGGGGGGGATGCCTATTGTATGAATTCTAACCCAATATCATCTAATTTTTGTATGAAAGGCTGTTTGGCTAAAGGTTACATCAACCCAATCGCAAACCCAGCAGCAGGGCTGGTCAGATGTGGTATCCGGCCATTTGTCACAAGATTACAGCGCCCGCATGGCCCCATCCATTGGGTACTTTAACAAGTCACTACCACCAGCGTCCGCATCGGAAGTAAATCAGGTTGAGTTTTACCAGGTTAGTCACAGATCTCCCTATTTGGGGCAGGTTTATGTTAAATTTATATGTAATCGTGACCAGAAATGTCCATGGAAATACAGATCTGACAGCATGCAGAGTAAAGGAAAAGATGTCATTGCTCAGCTATTTCAAAACATTTTTGGTCTTGCTCACACTTTTCAGCGGCAATCAAGAAATGCGCATTAATGTTAATCTTATATTGCATATATAAGTATAAGTATAAATAAATCATTCTAGTTTCTAAAACCTTTTCCATTCTAGAAAAGTATTTGGAGGTATTTGACAATAAGCATTATTTTGTACAACCTCTGTCCAAGTGGCAGTACACAAGTTAGCTTGGGATGGCTGAAATACAAAGAAATTCAGTGCACATCAAATGTTTAATGACAATGAAGTTGTGTTTGATAAAACGAGAGCACCATGATACAAACATTATTTGAAGCAAGTTCCATTTTAAAAATAACCTTGGATAGGTGGATTCCCCTGTTCACTTGGACAACCGTGAAAAACATAAAAAGCAATAAAGACCCAGAAGTGATGAGGCAACCTTTTTACTGCTGTATGTGATAAATAATGACCTTGATCTTTATAATTACAAGTTCAGACCTTCCATGCAATGCATTTGAACAGAGAGCAATTCGTCGACCAAGCTAAGCTGTCCATGATGCCAAGGCCGCAACTCTCCTCAGGCTGCTGTAGATTATCTCGCAGCGGATCTCAGATGGGAGGCAGTACATTACAGTGGGCATGTATCTGGAGCAAGGATGAAGATGGTGGGACTATGATGGCATTCCACTGTAACGGGCGTTGCCCTGAGTCTAGCCAATGCTCCCTCCTTTCAGATTCTTGCATTTCACGTCTCCAAGTTTTGTTGCCAGGTGGTTTCCTCGCCACTGAGCCACACACTCCTCCGATACCTTCATGTCAACCTGGAGAGCAAACAAATACTGATGTGATTTCACATTATTCTATGCGAAAACATGTCCAGACAGACTATAATGATTATTTTAATAATTGTTTAGTTGCAGATTATTGAGATGAGTGACGACTCATCGATTTAAATTTTTTTTCCTCTTTAAAAATACTCAAACTACAAGCGATCAAACTTGTCAACACAAATAGTCAAATTTGGTTCTTCATAACCAACAAATGTATAGCAATTAAGTTAGTTACTCTGATATAAACCTATTAAATTATGCAGTTGTATTTTGATGTTTTTCTTCACATTCATAATTTTTAAGCAATTGTGTCCATTTCATATTTTGTGTGTTTTAAACAAAGATTTCCTGCCAAATTTGAGTAGACCAATAGGGGAAATGTAGCACAAAACTACCAACAATAACAATGATTCAATCCCTTGGATATTAACAATTATTATTATTTGTTGCCGATTAATTCTACAAATCGATTAGTCATCGCTTAATCATTGCAGCCCTAAATAAAACATTCAGTAAGAGGGTTGACATTAGTCCTACTGCATTGAGTGTTCTCATCCTGTCGCAGTTCCACTGCCCTAAAAGAACAGGGAATCCCTCTCAACATGTTTGTTTATAGCCATCTATAGACACAATAGAAATTCAGTAAAGTAACTGTGAAACACATGTTTAACACTTCAGGAATTAAAGTTGCCTTTTTAATGTAATTGAGAGCATTGTAACATTCAACACAAAGGCCAACTCCCTGAAGTCGCTAGTATGGTATGTGGCTCTCACAGTTGGCATCGGGACTCTAAAAAGTATGGATCATTACTGTCGTTCATTTTATAATCAAATATTTGGCTTCATCTCAACACATTGCATACGCAAGCAATTGTGGAGGTAGGTGGTAAGCTTAAGAAAAAGAAATATTACACCCAGCTGTTGCGAGCGGGGGACGAAGATGTCACATTGAGTCACAATGACATTCCAGACATGCTGTGGGTCTAACACTGAGTGTACATCTATGTGGATTACCCAAAATGGTTCTGTACAATGTCAATATCGTGTGAATTCTGTCCCAGAAATGTGGAACCCCCACACAATAATGTGCCACACCAAAACAGTGGATAACAAGTTCCCATAGAATAACACCGTAGAGTTACTTGTAACAAACGCCCCGAATCAATTTATTTATCAAGCTCCTGCCCCTGCGACCCGAACCTGGATGAGGAGGAAGAAATAAGTAGGTAATAGAGCTGCACGATTTTGGAAAAAATGAAAATCGTCGATTAACCTGTCGAAATTACGATTTTAGATTCGATTTCGATTTTTTATTTTTATATATATATATGAACGCTTGTTTGTAGTAAGATACGTCCTGCAATGACCATAAATTGCCGGCAGGGGGCAGACGTGCAGACACAGTTAAATTACTCAATTACAAACGGATTGAAATATATTATAGTACAAAATGTAAAACAAGCATTCGTTAAGATAAATGGATAAGTTCACATCACAGATCAGCATTTGTTTCTTCTTAAAATATGTGAATGCAGTGCAACCTTGTAGGTCTATTGTGAGTGCAACTTTTAACGTTCGCTAGCGAACTCCTCGCCGCGGGCGGCATGGGGGATCGCAGGCCGCACTGTTTAAACTCCCATGCCCTGAAATAAAATACAGGGTTAAACTCGTACGGCTCCGTTGTTCGGCTGGTCCATATATCGGCGTTGCGGATCACAGCAGCACATCCCGATGCAACGCGGTGCCTCGAGTAATGTTATAAAGACGTGGCAAATCGTTTGAAATATTTTCGGCTCGGTGGCAGGTATTGCACAACACGCGCCTTCAGTGTTTTTAAATCCGGAGCGGTGTCCATCGCGACGTGGAAACCGCTGTAATCTTTATCCGTTT
>OMKY01059634.1:1280-11995 GCA_900302395.1 Bregmaceros cantori | reverse complement strand
GTGAATTCTTGAGTATCGGAAAAAATCTAATTGTTGTCAGGAAAACGATACTGAATCGAATCTCCATGATGCGTGTGATACACACTCTCCCTCTCTCACATACTGTACACACACACACACACACAAATTTGACAGGGGGTTCTGAATGCTTGTCACGGGGCAGTTGACGGCAAATAGGAAATGAGGTTTGCAGCATGAGCATCAATCTCTATACTCATAATGGTGACTGTCACACCAATTTAACCGTTGGAAAATCCTCCAACTCTCCAAGGATTAATGTACCGTTTCATTAAAGCCACCACCAGACCGGCTGGAAGAAAGGCTGAGAGCAATTCCTACATGAATAAGCATTGGGTTAGGGTTGTTCACATGCATTTTAAATGCATGACTAGATAAAATGATGTATTTAGGGTATAAAATAATAAAGCCACTTCGGTAAGGCCTTATATGCTGGATTAAGACCGCGGCACACGCAGCGCTGTGAAATCGCTTCCCCTCACAGTCGGATACTGCAAATCCACTAGTCATCCTCTCTCTCGTCCCCGTTTAACACTAAAGCTGTCTATGAAATGAGAAAAACGTAGATATTTTTCCCGCGTAAGTGTCATTTTTCCATTTTCATTGATAGGATGAGTTGGAAACGAGGTTGAACAGATCAGGGATAGACATCGCAGAAACGCCGACAAGGGGAGTAGGACCCGCGGCACTGCAGACGCTGTGATCGATTATAAACCACAGCAAGTTACTATTAATGGTAGTTGTGTTTAAGTGCAGCATGTTTAACTGCTTAACTCTCCCCCCCCGACCCCCTAGGCGATTTCATGGCGTGTAACGCACATACTTTTCTACATGTTAATTTCTATGAATAAATGAAACCCGTTTCATTTACATGAGTGCACACATTGTATAGTGTCTATTCGTAATATACAGAACATATGGACATGATTGTTTACAGTGAGATGTAGTGACTATTGTACCACTGGGGGGCGGCAATGTTCTGGGAAGACCTCAAAATGTTCACTTGAGGCAAATATTGTAAAGCAACCACAAAACGACCGGAATACAGTTTTAAATGGTCTACTATGACTCCCCATACCTAATATGATCACCATAATACCACCATAATGTCTGCGGCTCTGCGTCGCCAAGACGTGACTTCACCGTGCAACAGCCCTATTGTTTTATTTTAAGATTTCCCCCGGGAATCCAGAAAAAGCGGCAAGCTTCACGACGAGAGCCAGAGAGAGATCAAGAAATCAAGGCCTCACAAAATGCAAAGGCATTCTGTGGTCCTAACCCCTTCGTTCGTCAAGGCTGTTTTGATACCCCAGGGTTTAGGCACGTGACGACGCCGGTCTGAATCGATACCCAAAAGTGTAGTATGGTTAGACTTTTGAGTGCTGATTCAGACAGTCGTCGGCCCGTGCATTAACCTTGGGGTGTCAACAGCCCTGGTGGACGCGGGGATTTAGAACCAGGGCCTTTACATCGGTGGGGCCTTGGTTTCTTTATCTCGGGCTCTAGAAACCATAAAATACAACAACAACCCTTGTTCAACCCAAGTATCTCCCACCGTGACGGCACACCAACAACCCCCACTCACCATCACCAATACCAAGCCTATTTCCTGTCAGTTTTTGTGCATGAAATTTAGAGTCTTGCTACTACTACCTGCGACTGTAGTAATTGTCTTTTTGTAGTCCTGCGACTGTAGTAATTGCCTTGTTGTAGTCCTGCGACTGTAGTAATAGTCTTGCTGTGGACCTGTGACAGCCTCCGAAGATCTCATTCCACGTCAGCTCTCGCTTCTGGAACGCACAGACCAGCCTCTCCTGTTCGGACCCGATCTGCAAACACCTCACGGTACCCCATCCCTGACACGCCCATCACGCTGCCTTCCTATGTGATCCGAGAGCGTCTCGCCGAGGCAGAGTGTCGCAAGCAGTTCCGAGCGGTCCCCGCGCCGGCTCACGTGCGCATGGCGCTCTACCAAGAGATCACCAAAGAGAGCGAGGCCAGGAGGAAGCAGGCCGTGGAGTGTAGGAGGGACTTCCTGTTAGCCACGCAGAAACCCTTCAACTTCCAGCAGAGGGACCAGAAGAGAGACAAACTGACAGATGGAAATGCCCAGATCATTCAGGACAGGACTGCAAAACAAGCTGTGCTGAAGAGGGAGCCTCCGGCTGAGATGAAATCTAAAGGTGGGTTGATAACTTAGCCAAATCCATTATGTAAATCAAGCACCGACTGCTAGAAGGGATTTTCCTGAAACGCGATAGAAGCATCTTCTTTTTTTTCCTTTTGTTGTTCAACAGCAATCGACTCTTCTTCCTCTTTTGTTGTTTGTCTGTCGATCATATTCATGAATCATATTGTATAGCCATGCTTGCTGTGATGTCATTTCACATGCTACCAGTCAGTGGCAATGACTGTGATGTCATAACATATATGCCGCAGTGCCGAGCCGGTGGTGGGCGACACAAAACCATGACTTTCCAGGCGCTCCATGCTTGCGGGATATAAATATCCCAATGCAGTCGCCCCGAATGCTAAAGGTGTAAAAACAAAGCAAAAAAATTGGGGGCAAAACCATCCACCTGGTCAGAAGTTATGGACCAAACAAAAATGTGGCCATCTTGAATTAAACCACCTTAGGGGTCCGCCTTGGCCGCACCGAACGCGACCCCATTCATGTTAGTGGCGTTGCGTCTACCGCAGCGTCCGCAGTGTCGCGAGTTCGACTCCGCTCAAGTACTGGCCTGCAAAATCGAATGAATTGATGAACTTACCCCAGAGTATTAACACACAGAATCTGGGTCAAATCCATCCGTTCAAAAGTCATGGCGTTCAAAACGTTTACACCCCTGATGCTCTGGGTTTCGCGGATACAACTTATGCAACACAATTTCATTATGGATGATTTTAATAATATCACAATCAGAATGAAGTTTATTGCCATTGTCAATGATACAGCTTCACAGTCTAGGAATTTCTCTTGGTACCGGTATTGGACATAGAGACAAATGCACAACATGTAACAAATAACATGCTTTTTTTCTAGTACCTCATATCACAGTTCACTTTCTCCTGTAGCAGAATGTGCACGAACAAGGGTCAGCTTGCAGACCTCAGGGTCTGCGGCAGCTGTCACGGGTCAAGTACACACAATTTAACAACCCTTTATTTACAACTCAAAATGTGTCTTTTTATATTAACTAAGATCGACCCTTAAAGCCCCCTGCATACTTCAACTACAGCACGTCATCAATGTGCCTCGGTACTTGACGGTGGGACGCTCCCCACCTCTCATCCTGACCATAGCCCTTGTTTCTACTAACCCACTTCACCTCGCGTCTGTGATTGGTCAAGACAGAGAGTGGGCGGTCCCTGTTTTGCAAGCAGGCCCGCAAATCTCTCTCGCTCGAGACGAGAGGAGACAAGGGAGAGAGAAAAAGAGCGAGACAACAACAACATACAGTGTGTATAGACAGCGACATAACAGCGACAGAGAACATAATAGAATAGAGGGAATGGAGGGAGGCAATAGAGATAGAATAGAATAGAGAAAATGGACGAATTTGAGGAAAAGTTGGCCGCAGAGGTTAGACAGTATGAACACATATATAACACAACTATGAATATGGGCAGAGGGAGGCAGGGCACCGTGATGATCTGGAACTATGACCACTTTCTACCCAAACCGCCGCGACGGCGGTCACGTGATCACCTTTACGGCGGGCTGATCCCCACCCCACCCTGAAAGTATGCAGGAGCCTTTAGAGGTCATCCGGAGGCAGACAGGCTCTATCTAAAGTTTGTCCATGGCATCGTCGTCAGAAACAGTACTCATCTCCTGATCAGTGTCCACCGGGGCTGGACCAGGTATGGGTGGAGGCTCCTGGGTTACGCTGCAGTCGGGAGAGATTGGTGAGCACAGGAGAGAATGCCAGGAGCAGAACGGGTATCTAGCGAGACTTTGTCAAAGTATAGGTTTGAGACATGACGTGCTCAGTCAGGTATACTGACCTGTACTGAGGTTTTAGGGTGCATCTCCGGGGTCGGGCGCAGCTTTAAATAGGGGCGGACTGCTGATTGTTGACGCGGGGCAGCTGGCGGCGCTGGAGGCTACGCGGACGATCCTCGTGTCTGGGAGGTAGATGGGCGGTCCGCGGACGATGTGCATCGATTGTCCAGCTGTCCCCGCTGACTTGTAACAGCAGCTGATATGGTTGAAGCAGTCAATTAAGTATGGTGCTTGTCAAGGCATTTGAAGAACATTAAAATACGTCCACAACACCTTATTCTTCGCAGAGGACAAGCCATGCGATCAAACAAAGTCCCGTCCCAAAAGCGTTCCTTTGAAGAGCACCGGCCACAAAGAGCAGCGCTGTTCTGAACGCACCAAGAAGCTGTTCCTGGCCTTCCTGGATGAGAAGCCGAGCTTCAGGCCCGTCATCAACGGCCAGGTTCCAGACTTCAAAGCCCAGCACAAAGCCTTCCAGTCTGAGGCGGCGAAGAGGGGAAATATTAAAGACGCTACCAAATGTCAGCCCTTCCACTTACACACATCTACACTCCGGCTGCAGAGGAGCAATCCAACTCACTCGCAGGTACAACCTGATAGCAAATCATATTTTGCTCTTAGTGGAAAATCCGTTAGAAGTCAACAGACGAGTTTACATGCGACTGGTGGGAGTCAGTTTGTCCCGCTGTTCTTAAGGTAACTTCCGGTGCCTTATTGTTGCCTATGTCAACTCTGGTACTGGACGAGGTCCGAGCACACAAAACACACAAAACGCACGCCAGTTAAAAATCCAACCACTTGGTGTCGTCTGTGACCAGTTACACATCACGCTACTCGCTCCGTTCATAATGTTGTATAAATATTGATGAATTACAGTCAAAATCCGACTTAAAGTCACTCACCGAGTGGTCACATGTTCTTCTGGACCAATAGGCTGGGCGCTTCTACTAGTTATTCCAAAAGGAATGAGAAAATGGACCCAGTATCACTGATTATTAAATCATGTGTTTGTGGGTCACAGATCCGCACGAGAACATTTGGGTGTGGAATAGCACACACCGCAAGTTACCACCATCCATTTAAAATAACCCAGTAGGTGTGTGTTCCCACCAAATAGACATGTTGAAAAAACACGAACTAAATGACACCGGACATGACGTTCAGACACCGGAATTACCCCCCCCCCCCAACTCGTCTCTATATATTAGAACTTTTTTTTCTGGAAGAAGAAGGTGTGCTCTGCTGGCTGTGGCGGGTTGTGCATGTGACTGTGTAAATCTATGTGAGTTTCGATAGTCGAGTTTCGAGAGTTGATATCATCGATAGTCGAGTTTCGAGAGTTGATATCATATCGATAGATCGGCCACATTTAATTAGAACCATCATGATTCAGCCCTTAGGTTGTCCAACCACCACTATATAGCATAGCCATTGGCAAATACATTACACAATTTCTCAAATATTATAAAATAATGGAATTCAAGAAAATGGTTTTCCCCTGCTGGCCCAGGGCTTGAAAACAAAATTATTTTTAAAACTTTCCGTTCTGAACGGTTCAGGCAGGTCTATATGTAACATTTTTTTTTTCTCAGAACTGTTACACGACCAAAATATCGGTCCTGAACCGGTTTGGAACACAAACATTTTGTTCGTTCTTAAAGTTCCTTATATTATAGTTTATACAGAATATATTTGGTGGACTTTAAAACTCCGAAGCAACTGTACGTCATTACATTCACTTCCTCGTCTGTCCACAAGATGGAGCCCCAGATGCATGGGGCTTGATGACAGTGAAAGTGGAAGGAAATAGTCTGCCAGACATAGGATATGTTAAAATATATAGAGAACAGAAAAAAAACGTTATTAACTGTTTCTGCTCCTTGTAAAATCCCGTAAAATTCTGTTCGTTTTCGTTCCTTGAACCGGTTCGGAGCCCTGGCTGAAGCATAACAGAATGTTTCCTAGTAAAGTGAGCTAAGGGATGCTGGGCGTGTATACTTGGTCCACGGTGGTTTGACACTCACTAATGTGTGAAATGTTCTACATAATCTACGGAATCCTTGAAAAAAATATATATCTTTGTGAAGATATTTTTGTCTGTATTTTTGTCTGTGTAAATAATATCTTTGTGAAATCAAATTTCAGTGAAAAACGCACCCTACACACAGCGGTGTCATGAAATTTGCAGTAGGATGATTTCTTTAGAATAGCACAGGGTCCCAATGAGTCCTAGCCAGATATGGGCAGAGTAGCCATAAAAATTACTCAAGTAAAAGTATTGTTACCTCAGCAAAATATTACTCAAGAAAAAGTCAAAAGTAGTCATCCAAATAGTTACTCAAGTAAAAGTAAAAAAGTAGTCCTCAAAAAAGTTACTTAAGTAGCGAAAAAAAAATTAGGACAAATTCTCTTTTCAAAATGTTATTGAATGCTTGTTGATTTACAATCGAGAGAGAGAGAGACCGAGAGAGAGGGAGAGAGAGAAAGAGCGAGAGAGAGAGATAACGCCCAAGACAGAGAGAGAGATACAACGTCAACATATGTGCCAACAGTTCCCAACGGGTGTCGCTAAAGACCAAATTAATGTAACGAGTAGCGAATTGCTGACATCTCAGTAAAAAGTAGTTTTTTTTTCACCTCAAATTTACTTGAGTAAAAGTAGAACATAACTTGTGAAAAATGTACTCCAAAAGTTAAAAAAGTACACACCAAAATTGTAACAGAGTAAATGTAATGCGTTACTGTCCATCTCTGGTCCTAGCAGAACCTAAGCATTAATATGAACATTCTAATTTTTTTTTAAAATTCCTGTCCTCCAGGAAACCAAAGACCTCCCTATGAGGAGAAGCCGGTCACTGGGCTGCCTGGACTCACTATCGGCTCCAACACTGCCCACCTACATCAGCGATGCCACCAGACAGAGAGCTGCTGCTATAAGGTGGTTTTAGATCAATACTAATTCATGTCTCCGGGAAAAACGTTATACAAACTATAGCTCCACACGCCTAAGGGGTAGAAGTGGACCATATACCCAAAAGAACAGATGAAGAATTTTAGCCTTATCGGGTATTTTCTGTATTTTTCCAAACCTGCAGCCACAGCCACTTCATTGCACAGAATGTAACAAATACAACCAAATTGACGTATATTCAGGACCCCGGAGAGCTCTTGAAGCGCTAAAAAGTTTAATGGCTCTGTACTGTCTGTTCTAAAATAAAATTCATTCATTCAAAGCTGTTCAAAGGGTCCTGAACTGGGCAGCCTATTAGTAGTTCATGGGCTGTCCAGGGTGCTGAAATCAGTTGCGTTTTTGTATTGTTGCATGTACCAGACCGTACGCCAGGGTCATTGTTTCATTCACCAGGATTGCTGCCTTCTAGTGGCCAATGTTAGCATATTAAGTATCTACAATGAACAAAGTTTGAGCTATGCTGGCGTCTCTCTTATACAGTGTTTTTTAGGGTGTGTGTAGTTTTTTTAAATACCGAAATATATACGAACACCGATGTGAACTTCACGGTATACCGCAATGTGGATTTTAGTCCATATCGCCCAGCTCTAGTAAGAGCTATCTAAAATATTTTCAGCTACTTGCTCGGGCGGCACCGGGAACAGGGCATGTCCCCATGCAGTGCGTCTCCAAAGCTGAAAGGCTTGAGGATCCTTATATATATATATATATATAATATCATATATAACATGACTTGCTCCGCAGGAAGGGTGTGGAGGAAAGAGAGCGCAGGTCCGGTGAGCAGGCAGAGTGGCTCAGGGGTCTGCAGGCCAGGAGTCAGGAACTGCAGAAGAAAGTTAGTGTCCGAGCCAAGGTGTCTGACCCCCACACCAGCCTCCGGGAGGTGGGCCCCCAGAAGCTACAGAAACACAGGTGTGGATCTCAATGGGTACCGATCGTAGTCCAGCATGAGATACAAAATGGTCACCGGAGATGGCAAATCCAGCTCTTCTTGCAGACTTGCTGTTGCAAAGGAGCCTTTTCCATATAGTTCTGTTGTTGGCCATTTCTTGTTTTGTAAATGTTAATAAATACATGTAAAATGAATAAAAGTACTGTTGGTGTTATCAATAGTAGGATAATATACACAAAAACTGATATACCAAAAACATTGAAAAATACCGAAGAATGTTGCCATTTCGGATAAGGCTGTACAATGAATCGCAATAGTTGATAAACCGCGGTGGTAATGAAAAAAAGCATGAGAAAGGCTGTGCGTTTTCTGTGTGATTATTGGACTGTGAAGTCTTGTCTTTGTCTACCCACTGTCTTGAAAGTGAAAGTACTGCATTTTGATGCTTGTTACACATACAAACACACACTGAGGCTGCAGCTTCACAGTAATCATCTCTCCTCATCTTGCTAGTGAGGGGCATTACACGTTGTGACAAGAGAATGGTGAGGACCAATTGATTATTAACTGGGATCTTTGTCCAGGCAAGCTGATCAGCAAAGAATGCGAGAGTACAAGAAGGAACTGCAGGCTATGCAACTGAGAGTAACAGAGAGACCGTACCTATTTGAACAGGCCAAACAGGTAACTACCGGTGATGTTGAAGTGTTTCTTTCCCTGAGATCTGTACTTATGGGGTCTCTCCATCTTGTTTTGGGTCATCCTCTTCTTCTGTTTCCTTGCATTTCCATCTCTATGACTTCTTTTCCAACATGGTCTTCTCCAACTCTTCTTCTTAGGTGTCCGGACCCTTGGATCTTCTTAGAGAATTCTACCACTTCCACTGTTCCTCTTAATGCACTTGTTTCTTATGTGGTCTCTCTCAGCATCTTGATCTCTGCCACGTCCAACTTCTCTTCTTCAATCTTCTTAACAGCCCAGCTTCCTAACTGTATGTTAAAGCTGGTCTAACGACTGCTTTGAACACTTTGCCCCACAGTCTAATATGGACTCTTCTGCTTTCAGAAACACGCCAAGGCCCAAGTAGAACAGACCTACAGGAAGAAGCTTCTGGAAGCAGGTATTAATGAACATTTACTAGAAGCTACGTCTTGAAGACATCACTGACTTTCATCACTGGACTGCAAGTCTTTTGAAAATGGCGGCTTCCAGTCAGCTTACTCCCCTAGCGATTGTGCAGAGCCACAAGTGTGGTGATCCAACTCAACTCAACAGATTTTTATGTAGCGCCAAAATCGCAGCCGAAGCTGCCTCAAGGCGCTTCACAAAAGGAGACCGTATCGCTACAGTTATATAAGATGAATGATATATGCTCCCTATCCCCCATATAGTGCACTACATGGGGCGCACGCCATTTTGTAGGGGTGTCCGAATTCTCCATGTGCCATATATAGTGCAGTGAAAGTATCCCACAATGCACCGCAAAAACTAGTGAGCATCGGATGTAGTTTTCAAAACTACATCGACGGGCGTAAATAGCGACCGACTGCGGCAAATCGTTATAAATGTAAGTACTTTTGACTTTTTTCTGCTGATTGTTGAATTTTATATTTTTTATAATTATATTTTATAATCATTTTGACAGCGCCAACTCTCGTGTCCGAAATCTCGGCCGTTGCTGTTGAGTGCACTTAAGTGAGTGCACTATATAGGGGGTAGGGAGTAGGGTATAGGGAGGGATTTCGAACACAGCCACTGTATTATCTCATGCACTCGATTTACAAAGTAATGGCAATTGTGGATGAACAGTGCCATCTACTGTTGAATCGGGGGAATATCCGCGGCATCCATGCAATGTATTAGCACTGCAGCTTGCATGTGTGAATGTAAAATGTCAGGGTTTTTTGGAAAATGTGCTATTTGGGCTAAGCAAGTAACCTAATTACTATCTCAGTGGTGCGCAAACTCTGGAACGGGTACCACCAGTGGATTAGAACCCATGGCGCTGAACAACCTGTGGTCTATAACCACTGCCACCATAAGTAAGTAAGTAAAATTTTATTTATATAGCACCCTTCATAGTACGAGTACACAGAGTGCTGTACATGTAAAAGCATAAAAAATAGATGCAATCAACATCGTTATACACACTATATACATCATTAGCATCAATATCATCATCATCATGATCAGCATCAACACCCTCACTCAACAGCAACATATTCACAGCTATAGAGAGAAGGGCAGCATGCTGCAAAGTGCAGGTGCATCAGGCACCGAGGGAAAACACCCCAGTAAACATTAATACACCCTAGCCAGGTCTATGTAGAGAAGGCTAGTATGAAAAAATGGGTCTTTAGCAGCTTTCTGAAACTATCCACCGACTGTGCAGCT
Source organism: Bregmaceros cantori (assembly GCA_900302395.1). NCBI lineage: Eukaryota > Metazoa > Chordata > Actinopteri > Gadiformes > Bregmacerotidae > Bregmaceros > Bregmaceros cantori. Next base: position 1,714 of record OMKY01059634.1, on the reverse strand, counting down.
CTCAGGTGGACAGGGAGCGAGTTCCAGAGGCGTGGTGCCACTGCCGCGAAAGACCTGTCCCCCTTTTGTTTTCAGCCTAGTGCGAGGCAGAGCCAGGAGTCCCTGGTCGGCTGATCTCAGAGAGCGGTTGTACGTTTAGATAGTGACACATTACTTTACTTCAATTTTAGTGCGCTTAAAAATTAAAGATGGCACAGAGCGACCATGGCACAGAGTGACCTCCTGACATAAAACATGTTAAAGTGCAACATGTTCGAAGCATGAACCCGTGCCAAAGGAAGGCATTACTCTACATGCATACATCAAATTCAGTAACAAATAGGTATAAATGTCTCTATATTTTCATCTTGGTGGTACTTGGACCACTGAATAGTTAGTGGTACTAGATATGGAGAGTTTGAGAACCAGTCGTCTAATTATTGTCTAATAACAAA
>OMKY01059629.1:0-11835 GCA_900302395.1 Bregmaceros cantori | reverse complement strand
ATGGCAAATCGCTACACACTTGCATTGGGTAAAACAAGGGTCGGAAAACGTAAAAAATATATATATATATATATATATATATGTGTGTAAATTAAATCGTGTTATCCAGTCACAGCGCAGTAGGTGGGTCAAGCGGCATGGAGGTGTGACAACCCACGTCCCGCGTAGCCCGTACTAACTCCGCCCACGTTTTGCGTAGCCCGTACAAACTCCTCCCACGTCTGCGCTTATTGGCCGATTGATTCTGTACCGACAGCAAGCCTGATTTTTCCAAGACCCAATACAAGCGCCTAGCGATGTGCGATGCGTGGACGATGGGTTGGTTCTGGCTCGCCAGGCTAGCTCAGAATCTGGAGTTGGCTCTACCAACAAAGTAGCTTTGCATGACCCTTTTCCACCGGCTTGAGTTTAACCATACTCTACTTGTTTTAGTTCATTATTCTACCAGCATGTTACCACATTATCAAATGCTTTCTTCCAACGCAGTTTTTTGCATCCATGGTGTCCACCTTCACTCTGAACTTCTTCCTGGGCGTCTACCACGGAGATCCCAGCGACCTGTCCAACCCCGGTCTCATCAACTTTGGACGCTTCGATTCCAATGTAGGCTTTCATCCTCCTCCTTCCTTTACCTTGTTGTTGTTTCCTCCATCTTACATTATGCTGTTGTTGCAGCCATGCCCCCTGAGATCTCTGTGTGTGCTTTCAGCTCCTCGGCAGCCAATACCCAACAAGAGATTTTTTTTTATATCTCTGAGTCATGTCCCTGGCCGTCGGTTGCTCTAGATAAATGATATCCACATAGCATATCATCCAAGTGTTTAATATTCAGCTTGTCAGGGTGTTTCCACCTTAACATCCAGTGTTTAATATTCAGCTTGTCAGGGTGTTTCCACCTTAACATCCAGTGTTTAATATTCAGCTTGTCAGGGTGTTTCCACCTTAACATCCAGTGTTTAATATTCAGCTTGTCAGGGTGTTTCCACCTTAACATCCATTGTTTAATATTCAGGTTGTCAGGGTGTTTCCACCTTAACATCCACTGTTTAATATTCAGTTTGTCAGGGTGTTTCCACCTTAACATCCAGTGTTTAATATTCAGCTTGTCAGGGTGTTTCCACCTTAACATCCATTGTTTAATATTCAGGTTGTCAGGGTGTTTCCACCTTAACATCCACTGTTTAATATTCAGTTTGTCAGGGTGTTTCCACCTAAACATCCATTGTTTAATATTCAGCTTGTCAGGGTGTTTCCACCTTAATGCGATCAACTTCTTAGGTTTATTTTCGTTTCTTTGATGTTGTTTATGTGTGTGTGTTTTGTTGTTTAAAAATATATTTTAAACAATCTGATCACAAAAAAAGATTCTGATACTTAATTTCAGAGTTTCCATAAATTCAGAAACTTTCATCTTGGGCCTTAAATGCCCTAAAAACACCCCTTTATTTAGCTGAAATCTTTCATTTCGTTTGAAAAATGTCTCACAAAAATGAACCTATTGTTGTATTGTTGTTTCTACTGCTTGTTGAAACATTAAGTTGTTGTTTCTGCAGGAGAGAGTTATGTACAGGCTTCTTCAACTTCCTTTGTTATGTACATTTTGGTCAGTTTGTGACGCACAATCCTAATGCAGTGGTTGTGTTTCACAGAGTTTGCAGTACAGCATCTATGAGATCGTCCTGTTCATCGGCATGGGAGCCATTGGTAAAAACATGCTTTTTATTCTAATTAGAATGTAGAATGTAGACGTCACCATCAAGTTATCGCTGCATACATACTGAAATATTGGGATGTTATTACTACAATTTCAATGTTTGAGTTATTACAAATTTAATAATGCATTAATTGGAAAGTATTTTGACAATATATAATGAATAATTAATCAATCATTTTTACTGGTGATTAATCAACTAATCGGTTCATTTTCAACTAAAATTGGATCGATTATTAGCGTGAATTATTATTAAATGTTTGCAATATTAATAATGCAAACTTTTTTTGTGACGCTATCTCCACTCATTGCTAACATTTAAATTTTTTAGTATCGTCATTGTATTAGGGCGATGACATTCGGAATGGAGACTGGCATTGGGAACTACAAATATTAAAACAGGTTTGAGTGGAAGATGTGCCAAACAAGGAAATGATTAATCACTGCCTATTAATCGATTATCAAATCAGTTGGCGATTATTTCAATAATCGATTTTAATCGGCTTCAGCTCTTATTGATTAAAGTTGATTATGTGAAATCGATTTGCATATCATGCATACCTGATGTCTTTCCATTCAGGTGGGATTCTAGGTGCCCTGTACAACCACATCAACTACTGGCTCACTATCTTCAGGATCAAGTACGGCCTTTTATAACTTGTCAAAGTGTCCAAACTAGGGCGTTGAACCGATACTTTTTCCCAATCGGTGTGTTCCGAACAGAAACTGAATTATAAGGTTTGCGGTTATGAGTTAAATAAATTGACATTCCCGAAGCGGTTAGAACAAAAAAAATATTTTACCCCGAATGGTTAATTAAATTCCTGTCGGCTGAAACGCCGCCTGGCACAACTTCAATTAAAGTTGACGCTCATCGCGGGCGCGACTGGGAAGGTTCGCGGCAGCAGAGAATGATGGAGCAGCGGACACCGGAGGCACGGTGGGGGCAGGGGGCTGGAGACTGGGGGCCATGTTTCAACAAAAACTTTGAGGAACAAAATAAACCAATATTAACCCGTTACCATTAATTTTAAATAAGTTAATTAAATTGTGCGTCCAGAAAAATGGAAAAAGAGAAGGGGGGCACGGGGAGGGTCCGTCACCCCACAACATCTCTCCCCGGGAGAGACTTTGAGGCGAACATAAATCTTCTCCCATTGGCGTCCTCGGCAAGCGCCTTGGAAAAGAAACAATAGCCACAAAAATAACGCCAAAAATAACCAAAAAATATGTACTCTCGTGTCAGGGGAAAGGCAGACAATCCGCAGCCACCTCCATCTTCCCTCGTGGGCACTGCTGAAGTCGTTGCTGGTCACATCACCTCTGTTGTGTCCCTGCGCGCGAATATTTACCCCGGCTCTCTGCGCGCTAATGTTCACCCCGGGTGACGTTGCTGTCCATGCTACGTGAAGCGGGTCTATTCCTTCTTCTCTGGCACAGCCAGATCGATCGCCTTCAACTTAAATGCGGGAACATATGAAATCTGTCTTTGTTTTCCATGAAGATCCATACGGAATTTGTAAAAAAAAATTAACAAAATGTTCGTGCCTATGCTCCGTGCCGTCCAGCTTCCGCTTCCAGTGCAAAGTTTCCCAGGACACGCCTAGCACATAGCTCTAACCTGGAGGCGGGCTCACGCGCCGCCATTTTGGATAGGCTTTCAAACGTGACTTCCAGCGGCGTTTTTTAATTTATACTAGCGCGCCGGTGGAAAAAAAAACTTAAACTAGCCGTATCGCCTCATAAGCCGCTTAGTTCAAAGTGAGGGAAAAAAGTCCAGAAAATACGGTACTTTACTTATTTGGAAATTCTGGAAGCCCAATTGGCGTTTGGTGTGCACACACCGTGAGACCTGAAGAGATCAGACTTGATGAAGTTTGTCTGCTCCAGATGATAAAGTTTAATAATGTTCCTCCCCGTCAGGTACCTCCACAGGCCATGCCTGCAGGTGATGGAGGCCATGCTGGTGGCAGCAGTCACTGCCACCGTGTCCTTCACCATGATCTACTTCTCCAATGACTGCCAGCCTCTGGGACCAGAACCCTCCGAGGAGTACCTGCAGGTATGGGCTGAAGGACTCTATGAATGTGTTGCAAGCCAGTAGTTTTTAATTGGCGCTGCTCCTCAGCCAGATCTGCTGAGGACTGGGTCACCACTAGGCTTGGGGAAAGTTGCTTTTTAAAACCAATGTGTTCATCATTACCTCATTTTAAAAGTACAGGGGTTTATATTCTATTTATTTTAAAGATAACTCTTAATACAATCAAGTCAGCATTCATACAAAATTCCACATTTCCAATGATTTTTTTAACTCATTCAGTACCAGCCTTTTTAAAATTCTGCTTGTCCCAGTGCCAGGTTTTGTTGATATGTGAGTACATAGAAAATTAATTTCTGTGTCCTTGTCAACAAATCACAAAACACATCGTGACAAGGAAACTCAGTCTTTTGTTTTCATCATAAAAAAACAACATTTTCTACCTGTTTCCATTCTTTAGTTATAGCCTCCAGAAGATGGATGGGTATCACTAAAAAGTGCAGAATTCTGGCAAAATCTGGCAGAATTCTGGCAGTCAGAAGCAGCATTTCACCCAAATCATATATTTTCTTTTTTTCAATGCAATTTCTTTAATGACTACTACCGCTGCTGTGTCTTTTTGCAAAAAAAAAAGAAAAAAAAGAAACAAAAAACAAACATGACAACGTGTCTTTGGCACTGAATGACACAGGCAGCAAAACCAGGATTCATGATATCCCCTGTGTTGTTTCTATTGCAAAGCCCTCCCCTGTGTAGTTCCTACTCCGTGACCTCCTCTGTGTTGTTCCTACTCCGTGACCTCTCTGTTGTTCCTCTCTGTGTTGGCAGTTGTTCTGTGCTGATGGTGAATACAACTCCATGGCCACCACCTTCTTCAACACTCCCGAGCGCAGCGTGAGGAACCTCTTCCACGCCGCCCCAGGTCTTTTATAATTATATATATTTATAATAATGTTTTACGGCACCAACTCTAGTGTCCGAAATCTCGGCCGTTGCTGTGCAGTATAAGTGAGTGCAATATATATTATATTAAGTTATTTTTGGGCCGCAAGCGCCGTTTTTCATTCTTTTTATTGAGAGAGATAGCGATAGGATTAATCGGAAACCGGGATGAAGAGTCGGGGGGGAGAAATTGCAGAAATGCCGGGCAGGGGATTCGAACCTGCGGCGCTGCTCATCGAGGGGATGCGCTCTCTAAACGCTTGGCCACCGCGTGCCCCGCGTGAGTGCACTATTTAAGGAGTAGGGGATAGGGAACTATTTGGGACACAGCCAGTGTCTTGCTAATAGCTTAAGCCACTTCTCCACTACAGAAAAACTCTAGGCACAGTTCGGCGCATATCATGTTTAGTTCAGTTAACAGGGAACGTGTTTCAGCTGTTGTTAAAAACTCAATTATACGCCAGTGCTCACCCCCACCCCTGCGCGTGTGTCATCCCTCCCTCAATTCACAACTCTTTGCTGCGGGGGGAGACAAAGGTGGTGGCACCCCACTGGTGGCAGGTCATACCTTCTACCTTTGTTATATTGATACCTGCCAGACTGGGGGGGGGCACACGCCGCTCTCCTGTGATTGGCCGGCCACATTCTGTCACCCCCTCGGAGTGTGACCAATCAGCGATCCATAAACGTGGCCAAGGACTGCCCGATTCTGGAGAAGCGATTTTCGGGGTGGATGTGCATGTGAACTGTGCCGTGCTGGCCTTAAGTAAGCCAGTGGAAAAGGGGCTTTAATGCAGGGCTAATCATCAATTTATTGATGATTAGCCTACAACCCTCGCACGCTGGGCTGGTTCACCCTCGCCTACTTCAGGCAGTGAGGGTGAGGCGATGGAGGGATTATTTCTTTGGTTCCTCAATTGGTGAAAAGTGTTCCACCTTTGTTGGGTCACCAGGTACCTACAACCCTCTCACGCTGGGCTTGTTCACCCTCACCTACTTCTTCCTGGCCTGCTGGACCTACGGCTTGGCCGTGTCTGCCGGCGTCTTCATCCCCTCCCTCCTCATCGGAGCCGCCTGGGGGCGTCTCATCGGCATCCTCCTGCCGAGCATCAGTCCCAGCTCAGCTGTAAGTGGATTTGGATCATTGTTGACGTTGAGCGTGTTTTTTCAGACTCATTTTGTAAGAGTTAATGAGACTGAGCCAGCTGGTGCCTCGACAGTCTCAATGCCGGTTCACTCCTAAAATAATCATGCGTTGCAAGACTCATTAAAAATTACCTAAATTCATAGACTGTATATAAAAATGGACACCGCGTTCGCTTTGATGTCCGTGCCTACTTCCGGGTTGGTATGGTGGGAGCCTAGTCTCCAAATCCAGGCCTATGGGAATTCCAATGCAAATATTCCAATCTTAGCAGCCTATTTAAAGATTGTTTCTAATTGATGTTTTAATGTATATTGCCGGGATAATTATCGGTTAATTGTGTGAGGGGGTCATAATTTCACAAAGACGTCACATTTGAGGTTAATATTTTTTTATTTCAGCTCCCAGAGGATCCCATTCATTCAGCTCTCTCTATCTCTCCTTGTCTCCGGATATACGGGTCCTTTCAACAATGGCAGCACACAGTCGCCGGCTTCAACTAGACTGAAAGCAATGGGATGACGTCATGCACGCTGTGTCTACTTTATATACAGTCTATGCCTAAATTACAAAACATAGCACGGCGGGAGTCAATAACGACCGACCACTAGCTTGGCGAGCCAGAACCAACGCATCGTCCCGGCATCGCACACCGCTAGATGCTTGCCTTGGGTCTGGGAAAATCAGGCTCGCCATCTGTACGGGATCAATTAACCAATCAGCGCGGACGTGAGGGGAGTTTGTACGGTCTACACGACACATGGGCGGAGTTGCAGGTAATCACGCCTCCACGCGGCTTGTACCACTTACTGCGCTGTGACTGGGTAACACGATTTGACACATTTTTACGTTTTGGGACCCTGGTTTTACCAGACCTAATGCAAATGTCTAGCGATGTGCGATGCGTGGATGATGCGTTGCTTTTGGCTCGCCAGGTTAACCAACCTTGGCAAATAGTTATAAATGTGACCTTTTTATGATGATTGTTGAATTTTGTAATGCTATAATAATTTTGGTGGTGCCGAGTGCACTCAATTGCACTGTGAGTGAGTGCACTATGTAGGGAGTAGGGCATGATTTTTAACACAGCCATTGTGTGTATTTTGTGACACACGTCTGGTTCTGAATCTTTAATCTCTTTGTACCCCCTACCAGGTCTGGGCTGACCCTGGAAAATACTCTCTGATTGGAGCGGCTGCTCAGCTAGGTACAACACCACTACTTACACTGTATATATAGTCCTCACCATGGAAGGTACTTTTTCTAATAAATAACTTTTTTCATTTAAATGACGGTAATAAGGTTTTTAAATACTTAACATCCACTGTTCTCCTGCAGGGGGCATAGTCAGGATGACCCTCAGTCTGACCGTCATTCTCATGGAGGCCACAGGTAACGTGACCTACGGTCTGCCCATCATGCTGGTCCTCATGACTGCCAAGATCGTTGGGGACTACTTTGAGGAGGTGAGCCTTCTGGACCAGGAGTAGGGCCGTTGCACGGTGACTTCATGGCTTTTTGTAGTCTGGCGAGCCAGAACCAACGCATCCACACATTGCAGAACGCTAGACGTTCGCATTGGGTTTGGTGAAAGCAGGGTCGGAGAGCGTAACAAAAAAAATGTGTCAATCAAATCGTGTTATCCAGTCACAGCGCAGTAGGTGGGACAAGCAGCGTGGAGGCGTGACAACCAAACTCCGCCCACACACACAGAACGTGGGGAGGACGTATAGATTTTATTCTGGTCGAAACGTCCAAAGGACCCGTTCTGAAAAACCACTGACGATGTAGTCACGCCAATTTTAAGCTACGGGTTTGGAACTCTAAAGTTCATGCACAAAAACTGACATAGGATGGTTCATTCACAGAAGCACATGGGTTGGTGTTTTTTTCGCTGAATTCACTGGTTGTGTCAAGAATGAAGGTTGGTATGTCGGGGCCCCCCTCCGAAACTCGGAGGTATTGGTTAAGACAGTCGTTGCATATATCCTGGGGTATCAACAGCCTCGGCGGACGCGGGGATTGAGACACTGGGCCTTGGCATTCAGTGAGGCTGGTCTCTTGATCTCTTTCGCGCTCTTGTCGAGACATAACACACAACACACACAGGCAATGGATTTGTCAATAACGTTGGCACATGGCTTGGCAATGAGGATATACAGCAAGAGGAGACACTGGACAGTTGCAGGACAGAGCCCTAAACACGCGAAAGAGTGCAAACCCCCCAACGTTCACCGTATGAGTACAGTAAATAAAAACTTTTAGAAGAGTAGACAATCCCCCAACAATTTGTTATAGCCATGTTTTGGGGCTGCAATAAACAAAATTACTAAATGAACAAAATTAATGACATTTATTAGGTTGAAACTGCAATTATTATCGAGGGAGATGAGTGCTGTGAAGTGAAATGAATAAATAAATCCATACCTACACTTATAATTGCACTCCATAGTCGTTCTATGCGAACATGTTCAGAAAGGAATGGTCTTGCATTCACTCTCGCTAGAGGTGCACCGATACGATACTCAGATCGGTGATCGGGGGCCGATCAGACTTTTTTTCCAAGGATCGGGACTCGTAATTTTGTTCCGATCCAGATCGGTAAATGAGTTGGGGAGCCAAATGAAAATATTTACTTTGACTATTATTGAAATTGACAATTGCGCCAAATTGTTTGGGTACTACCAATTTTTGCAGGATCAGAACTCTGTATCGGGACTCGGTATCGGGAATCGGGACTCGTTACCGGAGATTGGGATCGGCTGATCGTTAATATCAAAGGATCGGGATCAGATTGGGAGCAAAAAAACGTGATCGGTGCACCCCTAACTCTCGCTGTGTAACCTCTCCCAGAGAGAAGCACCCCAAACTGGTGCAGAATATGTGAAGAATTCTGCCTTTTTTGAAGATTGTCTTCATGTCTTCCATGTCCTCCAGGGACTCTATGATATCCACATCAAACTACAGAGTGTCCCGTTCGTACATTCCGAGCCGCCTGCTACGACCCATTGGCTGACAGCCCGGTAGGTGTTAACTTAGTCCAAGATCCAGACTGCCTTGTAGATCAGGCTGTGTAGTAGGACTGGTTGGTCAATGCCCGTGCAATACTATGGAATATTCTCTCAATCTTGTGACAATACAAAACAATTAACAGTTAATATAAATATTTGGTTAATAGTGGCCTCGAATGTTAACAGCCACTCCCAGTTTGCATGTCGACCAGTGTGGCTGGGCACACCTGCACGTTCATTCAAGTTACAAATTGGAGCCTCCGAGATCATGCGGCCACCCCGTTGGTCCTTATGTGGTCACATGGTTCTACACACAGGGTTGTGAGGCATCTCGGACACACCAACTCAACGCAACATTGAAATATCACTAGATACTAGACACTCATTCGACAAATATTTTGGGTAACTTGAATGGACCCTGAATGGAGATGTAGCAAACACATTCTCGTCCCGTCCGGGAATGCAGTCGATGGTCTTCTTATTCAGCAACAGCCAAGCATGACGGCGTCATTTTGTCTCGTCGGATTGCGGTAACTTGGGGTTCGAATTGGGGATACGAAGGAAATGTAACATGCGCGATGATGCTCCACAGCTTTTAACACAGCAATTCTTAGGCATGTCGGCTTTCGCAGCACTTGCGCATCTAATTCGTAGAGCTGCAACCGATTAAATGAATGCATGGCTCGCCTTATGTTATTATACAAATTATTCATATTCAACATTATTTTCTTCGTCTTATCACTTTCTAGCTGTTTTGTTTCCTATATAAAAGCCACAAATATATTTTTAAGGATTTAAGGTAAGGATGTTTGACATTGTTACTGAAACAATCATGATTGGCTACAAGCCACATTTCAGCTTCATCTTCTTTGTTCTGTGTCATCCATCCATTTAAATCACTCATCACGGTACGTTACAGAGAGGTGATGAGTTCTCCAGTCACGTGTTTCAACCGCATCGAGAGAGTCGGCACCATCGTCGATGTGTTGAGCAACACGTCCACCAATCACAACGGCTTTCCGGTCGTCGTGGACAACGCTGAAGCTATGGACGAGGTACGCCCACATGGTCAACATTGCTTCATCGAGCAGTGCCCCAGGACAACTTACTGGTGATATGGTTGATGGTCAGCAAGGTTGTGGTGGTGATGTCATAGAGGTCAGTAATGGGATGTGACAAGGTTTGTGATGTCACAGGTGTTGTGGTTTTTATCTGTGCTGCGGGTGCCCCCCCTCCGACACTTTTGAGTGTTGATTCAGACAGTCGTCGGCCCGTGCATTAACCTTGGGGTGTCAACAGCCGTGGCGGACGCGGAGGTTGAGAGCCTGGGCCTCGGTGGGGCCTTGGTTTCTTGATCTCTCTCTGGCACTAGTCGCGAAGCTTGTCGCTTTTGCTGGATGCCCCAGGGGAAATCTTAACCTTTTGTATGCTTATGACGAACATGCACGTCTTATAAATCCACGAGTTGTAAGCTTAAGACGGCTATGTTCGTCATAGCGTTTTATCGCTCTGACGTCACTATGAACATCCGGGCTAACCCCTGAGATGAAATCCAAACTCGCATCATAAAGGAAACAATGTAAAAAACACTGTAGTGCACGTGGAACACTCACGCGAGTGGCCGTTACGTCACGCAGCGCAGGCAAAATAATACATCGATAATATAGCCTGGGAGCTGTGGAGGCCACAACGTTCTCCCCATGTTGGAACGGCACGCGCTGTCAATCCAATCCCAACCCTCCTCGCGAATCTCCGCACTCGCCTGGTGCCGCGGTTCAATCGGATCCCACCCCCACACGCACTCGACCGGACCCCCGGTTCAATGGGATTAGCCCCGCACCACGGTCGACACCAGCCCACGGCTCCCCAACCACTGCCTTCTATGGGAGGATTGTGAATGAGAGAAGGAGAGAGGCGGACACGTCACAACTAGCGCCGTCCGTTTACTATAGCGTGTGTGCGCGCGCTTTTGTGCGTGCGCTCATGGGTGTGTGTGAGCGCACGCACGCGAGTGTGCGCGCGTTCGGTATTTATACACGTGTACATCATTGTGTATGCGTGTCTCATCTACAAAATGTGCCATAGCGCGTTCTCATAGATGTTGTAGAACATATTTTGTGGGCTCCTGAAAATGCCTGAAAATGGCCCCGAAAGCTCCGGCACACTTGACCCAAAAAATGTAGCCCAGTCAAGGCAGCCAAAGGGTTAACAGTAATTTCTCTCTCGAACCGTGTCGCTATACACTCTGGGCACGCAGTGAGACTGTAAACATACAGAGCGCTGGAGCCGTAAAGGCCGCCGCCCACACGTGCCTGATTGGCAGTTGAAAATATCACAACAAATCCTAGATCCAGATTTGCATTCTGGTCAGGCTGAACATTCTACCTCGCTGAAATGTAAACAAGACTGGCTGATGTCGCTGCCGTTGTACAGTGTGATATTGTCACATAAAAACATTGAGCACGGGGGGGGTGTGGTGGCCGAGCGGGTAGAGAGCGCGTCCCCCAGACCATAGGTTGAGCAGTGCCGCAGGTTCAAATCCCCTGTCCGGCTTTTCTGCAACGTCTCCCAGCGACTGTTCTTCCCAGTTTCCAATGTAATCCTGTCACTATCTCCCTCAATGAAGAATGAAAAACGGCGCTTGCGCCCACAAAATAATAATAAACATTGAGCGCATGGCAAAAAAACATCGCTTGAATGGCAGGGACAGCGCGCTTTCTGCATTGGAATAATGAGACTACCACCAGCATACACGCACTTCAAATCATATCAAACACTACACAATACACACACTTGTCGCATTGTTACTTGTTCCGTATCGTCCACGAGGCTGACCATTTGAACACATTTCAAATTTTAACATCCGCGGCGGTTTACCGAGATGGATATGAAGGCCGTCAATATTCGTTTGAATTTTGAATCGATCTGCTGCCCCATGGTGTATGTATGTGTGTTTGTATGTAGACATGTAAAAAAAATCGATTTTGCA